>CM070745.1:16572408-16794319 GCA_036346245.1 Bonia amplexicaulis | reverse complement strand
TGGCTCCATAACTGATTGAAGAGCTTGGTTGCTTATATTGACTAATGACTATTTGACAATGAGCACAGTATGTTGTTTGTAGGAGATACGTTCCCTCCAAGCTTTACTGTGCCTCTGTCGCTGAAGTCTACACTTCGGTATGGTGAAAATCCTCATCAGAAGGCTGCCTTTTATGCTGACAAGAGCCTTTCTCTAGTCAGTGCCGGTATTGCAACTGCTATTCAACACCATGGAAAGGTGAGATACTTTATCACAAACTTTAGCTGTTATTCTGGCACTGAAGTGGCAGGTAAATTGATGAAATCCAGAACAGGAAAGCAGATACAGAACCTAATTAACATAACTTGCAAGGCATCATTTTCTTCTAGCCTTGTCCAGTTATAATACAATGTTTCATTTCATTATCCACATGCTTCTTAAGTTAAGGATATCCTGTTGCACAGTATAACCTATATTCTACATATCTTAAAGAGTTCTCAAAATTAAATCTTCCTTTACAGGAAATGTCTTACAACAACTACTTGGATGCGGATGCTGCATGGAACTGCGTATCGGAGTTTGATAGTCCTACTTGTGTTGTGGTGAAGCACACAAATCCATGTGGAGTAGCATCCCGACAGGATATCCTTGAATCGTACAGGTTGGCTGTAAAGGCAGATCCTGTTAGTGCATTTGGTGGGATAGTTGCGTTCAATATGACAATTGATGAGGTATTCAGAAAGCTGAATCTTTCTAACTCTTTACTTCTATCATTGATCACTTTCATTCATTTACTGTTATATATATTTAGGACCTTGCGAAAGAAATACGTGAGTTCAGGAGTCCTACAGATGGCCAAACACGAATGTTCTATGAGATAGTGGTTGCACCCAGCTACACAGAAAAGGGTCTTGAGATTCTCAAAGGGAAATCAAGACGCTGAGAATACTCGAGGCAAAGAGAAGTGGAAAAGGGATGCTTTCACTTAGACAAGTCAGTGGTGGGTGGTTGGCTCAAGAGTCTGATGATCTAACCCCTGAAGACATCACCTTTACCACAGTGTCTGAGAGGACTCCGCAAGAGAATGAGCTTTCTAATGCCAAATTTGCCTGGCTTTGCGCTAAGCATGTCAAGAGCAATGCCATTGTGATAGCCAAGGTTTGTTTATTCCTCACAGCTACCCAAGTAAACTCAGCGAGTTAATACTTACACTTGTTCCACCACTGAACCGACTCAATGATGTGCTTGATGTTGTCGCTGTAGAACAACTGCATGTTGGGGATGGGGAGTGGTCAGCCAAACAGACGAGAGAGTCTAAGAATTGCATTCAGAAAGGCAGGGAAGAAGCCAAAGGAGCTGCACTGGCAAGTGACGCCTTCTTCCCTTTGGTAAGAAACAGTACAGTTGTTTCCTCCATTCCCTGGTACTATTTTACCCTTGATATTTGGCGAGTGATGCTGCTGTCAAATGTGCAGCTTGGAACGATGCCGTCGAGGAGGCATGCCAAAACGGGATTGGTATCATTGCTCAGCCCGGAGGCAGTATCAGGGACAAGGACGCCGTCGAGTGCTGCAATAAGTACGGCGTGTCTCTTGTCTTCACCGGCGTCAGGCACTTCAAGCATTAACCTCAAAGTCCATGGCTGTTCATCTCAGCTAAGAAAATGGTGTACTCGGAAAGCAGTAGAATCGAATGCAAGCTTTGCTTTTAGCAAGCTGCAGGCCACTTTGTTCGGTGAGCTTGGAGGAAGTGTCTTCTTCAACTGCATAAGCTGATGCACCACTAATGCCAACAATTGTGAGTTGCCCCAGGTCAATTTATCGCAATAAGCCGTGTCTGAATTAAACCTCGAATGTAGCATCCTGATTATGGCAGAATATTTTTTTAGAAAAATATATTTCTGAAATGCTAAAATTTCTTATGAGGCTGAGGCAGTTTGGCTTGCAATGACTCGGGAGTCAGGACATTTCGAAATGGATTCAACCTCCAAGGCACCAACCAAGATCGCGCTATCCATCGTTTTCCACGTTTAAGCACGTGGCACAGGAAAAATGGAGATCCATTGCACTGCCCATGTCGGCATCTGCTAATCTTTCTCGATCAACCATGTCACTACACGCAGCTGGGAGCTACATAGAACTGGATTCCTTTGTGCTTCCTCTCCTTCTGGTTGCCTCGTTTGTGTTAGGATGATCTCAGGGATTTGGCCCAACGGCCAAATCCCAAACCCTTTGACCGCGCTACGATCGGGCGCCCATTAATAGGTTTGGTGGGCCTGTCGCCGCCACCACAATAAATAGAGGTGGGGGCCGGGGTGGCACGCGTCCCAAGGTTCACCGTGCCTCCGCCGCACCCCACCGACAAACCCTAATCCGATCTAAAGAGGGTGGCGCCCAATGACGGAAGACTCACCGCAAGGAGATCACAATGTTCGGAAGCGCCTCACCGCCGCATGTGGACACGCCGCTCTTCACCGACCGTCGCGGCCCTAGCGCAGATCGTCGCTGATTCACCGCCATGGCCAACCCCTCATCCTCTTCGACGGACGGTTAGTATCCCCTCTCCCTCTCGGTTTTACCTCAAGTATCAAATCCAGAACCCCGCAAAGAAAGAACCGATTATACAATGGTATCAGAGCGGGCAAAGTAGATCGGGACTTACTGTTGGTTTTGTTGTTCCTTGGCGCTGCCGCCATCCACCGCTGGCACCGCCGGCCGCCGGTTTTCTGCTGACGGGGCCGCTGCTACGCCGCCCTCGAAAGCACGGGCGTTGCCGCCCGCTCCGCCGAGCGCCCGCCATTTCTTCTCGCTCGGGGTCGCTTGCTGCATGCGCCGGCTCCGCCCGCCGCCGCTATATGCCGCCGCTGGCCGGGCGCTGGTCGCCGCCATTCCTCGCCTTGCTTTCCAGGCACGCCGGGGCCGTCTTGCCGGGGGCATCTCCGCTCCAAGCGCCCAGCACCACCCGATCCGCTTTTTTCTACATTGGGGCTAGGGTTAGGTTTCGGGAAATAATCCCAACGAGCGCGATCACCGTCCGATCGATCGGATGCGATCGGACGGTGAGATCCTCCTACCACTTTTGGCCCAAAGTGGTTTTGTTTTGCGGGCGGGCCCGCTTGCGCCTGGGCGTGGGGAAGCGATCGCCGTGTAGTGGGCGCGATCGTAATGAATCGGTCTCGTGAACAAGAAAAGCTTTTATTGTTTTATTGTTTTCGAAGCATTTTTAGTGATTTTGATTGAAATTTTGATTCAAAATCTCTGTAATTTTTTGCACCAACGTGTTATTTTTACAGAGATTAAATATGTACAGTAATACTGCTTCTGAAAATGAATTATTTTTTAGAATAATTACAGTTTCCGCTGCAAAAGTAAATGTTGATTAATTTTCATTATTAAATTCGAACCAACGGGAGAATTTAATTTTGGAAAACAGATAAAATTCTGATTAATTATGATATTGTTATTTTCGACCAACGTTGATAATAACATTATTATAATTTATGATTAAAGTTTTTATGCATTATTTCTATTTACGCCAACGGTGATGTAGATTTAATGTATAAATAAAATTGTATGTCGTATTTTTGACCAACGTTAAAATAAGGCATATAATTTTGTCATTAAAAGTATTATAATTTTAAATTGATGATTTTATGCATTATTTCTATTTCGCCCAACGGTGATGTAGATTTAATGTGTAAACAATCGTATGTTTTAATTTTAACCAACGTTGAAACTAAGGCATGCGTTATTGTTATTATTGTCGTTCTCACTACATATGAATTGTGTTTCGTGAGGATACTCTTTGATGGGGTACATCGAGATATCCTCGTTCTCAAAGGAGACAACTACGGTGAATGGAAGAAAAGATTGATCTTGCATTCATCCTAGCCGAGGTGGACCGGTAGTCCCCACACCGTGTCCCACTGAGCTGTGGCACCGGTGAGGATGCAAATGAGGTCGATCTTGCTTGGCACTGCAGAGGACTTTGCTCCCATAAAGATGTCATATGATCTTGATCATAAAGTGGGTCACTGACCAACAAGAAATGTTTGGTCGTGATAAAGAACACGATTGAGCCTCGCAATTGTGGGCTCAATCGCAGAGTGTGACACCGTCACAGTACCTTGACAAAATAAAGAGTCGGTTCATCGGCTCTTCAAAGACTTATGCTACACAAACCGATTAAGCGACTTGTGATGAAAAGGTACTACGGTGGTGGCGGTGGCATAAGAGAGCACATACTAAGGATGAGTAACATGGCATCCAAGCTTAAACCAATGGATTTGGCTCTCAAGGATGAGTTCCTTATTCATTTGATTTTGCTTCTTTGTCGAAAGAGTTTGACACCTTTGTTGTCAACTACAATATGCACCCGAGAAATGGGACTTAGAAAATGCATAGCTATGTGTGTGCAAGAGGAGGAAAGATTTAAATCCTCACATGGTGGTTCATCAACTATGTGAAGGATAACAGAAAAAGACTTTCAACATAATTTCTCCTCAAAGAACAAGGAAAAGCCCTGCTTTCGACCTCAATGAATAATTTCTCGGTGGAGAAAGATCGGTGTCTTCATGGCAAGAAAAGGGACATTACAAGAAAGATTGTCCCGATTTCTTGAAAATGATTATGTCAAAGAAAGGTGAGAACATTATTACGCTCATAAATGAATCCTCAGATGTACAATATTCAAAATCTACTTGGTGGATTGATTCGGTGCAACTGTTCATGTTGCTAATAATTTGCGAGGATTCCGCTCGACGAGGAATACGCAAAGAAAAGAAAGATGCGTTAAAGTCGCAAATGGAGTCCAAGTCGAAGTTGAAGCCGTTGGCGATCTTTCATTAGAACTAGTGATGGCTTCAGTCTTTTACTTAGAGATGTTCTCTATGTTCCTCTTACTGAGGAATTTGATTAGTGTTTCATGTTTGGACAATGATGATTATGATTGTAATTTTGGAAATGGCAAGTGTGAAATAATGTTTAATAAAGCATGTGTTGGTCTTGCCATTAAACAAGATGAGTCAGATTTATTGTCACTTCGTGAAAGTGTGAATTCGTATGTGATGTGAATGAGCATGTATCCTCGTCGAGAATACGAATGTAAAAAGAAAGAGAACTCATAATGAATCGTCGAAATTATGACATTGTCGTTTAGTCCATATTTCGAGGGGAGAATAGAAAGACTAGTTAAGAATGATATTCTTCCTCTATTAGAGTTCTCGGACTTAGAACAATGCGAGAATGCATTAAAGGAAAATATGTAAAGAAAATTAAGAAAGACGCTAAAAGAAGCACGTGAGTTCTACAAATTGTTCATACGACATTTGTGGTCCTTTTTCCGTGAAAAGTGTGGATGGTTATGATTCGTTCATAACATTCACGGATGATTACTCCGTTATGGATATATTTATCCAATCAAAGAAAGAAATGAAGCCTTGGATAAATTCAAGATATTTAAGGTCAAGTTGAAAACCAACACGATTTAAAGATTAAGATAGTCCGATCCGATCGTGGTGGGAGTACTACTACGACATACCCCATATGGACAAGTTCCCGGACCTTTGCAAGGTTTTTACAGAAAATGACATAGTAGCCAAAGATTCTACACCGGCGAACCTCAAAGAAATGGAGTAGGCGAAAGACGCAACCGCACTCGATGGATATGGTGCGGTATGATGAGCTACTCTACACCGCCGCTGAGTTTATGGATGGGCGTTGAAAACCGCCATTCATATCCTCAACAGAGTGCCTAGTAAGTCGGTGCCCAAAACACCGTACGAGATGTGGACAGGAAGAGTTCCCTCACTAAACCACTTACGTGTGGGGGAGTCTGCTGAGGCTAAAGTATTTAACCCAAACCTTGGGAAACTTGATCCCAAAACAAGAAGTTGTCATTTCATTGGCTATCCCGAAAGTCAAAAGGTTTTCGTTTCTCCGTCCGACATGATATATAAAGTTTGTAGAAACGAGACACTGCTTCTTAGAGGATGAAATGATGAGGGGAGCATGGTAGCTCGAAGATTGATCTTGAAGAGAAGCGGTGTATGCGCCCACCCGATGATTCAAGAGCCATTCTTCGCACTACCGCTGTCGCTACACCGACGGTACAAGATACTGTGGTGCCAGCACCTGTTATTGTTCCTCCTGTGGCAACAATTAATGAGAATGAAGAACCTGTTCTTCGTGGATCATATAGAACCAATTGCCACGAGATGAGGGGAGCAACAAATGCCTCAAATGTAAGATGTACCAAATGTGGAGGCCCCGAGGAGGTCTCAAAGAGTAAGAAGATCGCTATCTCGATGATTATCAGATTTATCATACAGAGGAATTTCAAATGGAGGATGATCCCACCTCATTTGAAGAAGCCATGAGAAGCGAAAATTCCTCAAAATGGCTTGAGGCCATGGAAGAGGAAATGAGATCCATGAAGGCTAATAAAGTCGGGACACGAAATTATTCCTAAAGGAGCCAAAACAAGAGGGTCAGAATGGGTCTACAAGACAAAGCTTGACTCCCAAGGAATGTAGAAAGATACAAAGCGCGACTTGTGGCAAAAGGCTTTACGCAAAGAGAAGGGATTGATTACAATGAGACCTTTTCTCCGGTCCTCGTAAAGATTCCTTCGAATCATAATGGCATTAGTTGCACATTATGATTTAGAGTTACATCGATGGATGTAAAGACGGCATTTCTTAATGGGGATTTGGAGGAAAATGTTTACATGGCACAACCGAAAGGTTTTGTCGTGGAAGGAAATGAAAGAATGGGATGCCGCCTAAAGAAATCAATTTATGGGTTAAAGCAAGCTTCAAGACAAGGGTACTTGAAGTTTGACAAGACAATAAGAAAATTTGGGTTTAAAGAGAATGTAGAGGACAAGCGTGTTTATGCAAAGTTTAAAGATGAGAAGTTTATCTTCCTAATCTCAGATGTGGATGACATCCTACTAGCTAGTAGTGATGTCGATCACATCGGAGACAAAGAAGTTTTGTCCTCAAACTTTGATATGAAAGATCTTGGTGAAGCTTCGTTCGTTCTAGGGATCGAAATTCACCGGATAGAAACAAGGGGTATTGGGATGTCACAAAAGGCATACATAGAGAGTATTAAAGAAATTTGGTATGCATAAATGTAGTCCTTCACCGCACCTATAGTCAAGGGCGACGATATGGGGATTTTCAATGCCCCAGAACCGATATGAGATCGATCAAATGAAAGCGGTTCCATATGCTTCACCGTGTCGGAAGCTTGCAAGATGCTCAAGTGTGTACGCATACGACTTAGCGTTTGTTACCGGGTTACTTGGCGATTCGAGCAATCTCGAATAGAACATTGAAATTGATAAAGAAAGTCTTGCGTTATTTGCAAGGCACAAAAGGCCTCATGTTGACATACGTAAAATCGGATACACTCCATATAGTGGGGTATCTGATTCGATTTTGCGGAGATGATAGAAAGTCTACATCCGGATATGTATTCACTCGCGCGGAGGAGCTATATCGTGGAAAAGCTCAAAGCAAACCGTCACTACATCGTCCACAATGTATGCCGAGTTTGTAGCATGTTATGAGGCTACAGGCGGGTGAACGGCTTAAGAAGTTCATACCCGGTTTAAAAGTGGTTGACGACATCAATAGACCACTTAAGTTGTATCGCGATAATGAACCCGCATAACGTATGCCCACAACAATAAGTCAAGTGGTGCTTGCCAAACACATTGACATAAAGTACTATGTTGTGAAAGATAAAGTCCGGGATCGATCATAAGTCTTGATCATATAAGTACAACAAAGATGTTAGCGGATCCGCTTACAAAAGGCTTACCACCCAACGTGTTCAGAGAACATGTAGCCGGCATGGGTTTAAGGGAAAGCCTATGATTCCTGGACTATAAAGGGCCCAAAAGTTTAAAGTAACTATTTCAGAACAGAGAGGTGTATTGTAGCTGTTGAATCTATCGGCGATTGACCGTGACGATGAAGCATGCTCTATGCACTAATCTGTGATGGAATGAGTAAAGTCAAAAGTAATTAAAGATAAAAGTATAGAGTGAGATCAAGGGGGAGAATGTTAGGATGATCTCAGGGATTTGGCCCAACGGCCAAATCCCAAACCCTTTGACCGCGCTACGATCGGGCGCCCACCCAATAGGTGGGCCCTCGCCGCCGCCACAATAAATAGAGGTGGGGGCCGGGGTGGCACGCGTCCCAAGGTTCACCGTGCCTCCGCCGCACCCCACCGACAAACCCTAATCCGATCTAAAGAGGGTGGCGCTCCAGCGACGGGAAGACTCACCGGCAAGGAGATCACAGCCGTTCGGGAAGCGCCTCACCGCCGCACAGGGACACGCCGCTCTTCACCGACCGTCGCTGCCCTAGCGCAGATCGTCGCTGATTCACCGCCATGGCCAACCCCTCATCCTCTTCGACGGACGGTTAGTATCCCCTCTCCCTCTCGGTTTTACCTCAAGTATCAAATCCAGAACCCCGCAAAGAAAGAACCGATTATACAGTTTGCTCTTCAGAAATCAGGGTATCTCATTCACCTGGATTGTTGATTGCTAGATAAGATAATTCACGGTTGGTCCTGGGCATTGCCTTGATCTGTCTGTTTGCTTTGTTTATTCTGTCTTGTGATCTGCATCTGCTTCATTAAGAATGCTGGTGCGATTTTGTGAGATTCGGACCAATAATTGAGACTGCCAACAGGAGGCCTGACTTGACTTGCTATCAAAGGCTTGCTCGTCCGTACGACAAAATTGATTGGGGGTTGGCCTGAATTGTTAAGGTAAGTAGAGGGTGTAAATGCTACTAGTAGTAAAGCGGCAAAGCTGCCACACCATGCAGCTAGAAGCAGAAAAGCGCCATGAATGAAAGAAACCTTTCAACACTAGAACATCACCAAAAGAAAAAAAAGAAAGAACATTATGGAAACTGGAAATGACACTTTCTGCAGCAAGCTTTCTGTTAAATCATACGGATGATCATGATTAAAAATAATGACGAATAATTGATATTTAGATTGTTTTGGAATTTACATTTGTGAAAGTATCGAGTGATCGTAGTCAAATATTTTAGGTTCGAGTGGTTTTTGCTTCTTCAAGTGTCTCGGCCGGCTTCAACGCTTTTCGACCACGGCCGGTTTCAACGCTTTTCGATTTCGACTACGGTCGGCTTCAATGCTTTTCGACCATAGCCGGCTTCAACCACGTCCAGTTTACGATAATGGCGAACTTCATCCAGGAGTCGTTTACGACCACGTATGGCTTTACAACCATGCATACCATTACGACCACGGTTGTCGTTTATGACCACGCATGGCTTTACGACCATGGCAGTCATTTATGACTACGCATGGCTTTACGACCACTGTTGTACGACTACAACGGCTTTCGATCACATTCGACTCCGACCACGTTTGGATTCAACTTCGTACGACTTCGGCCACGGCAATACGACCACGACAACATGACTTCGACAACGGCAACACAACTATGACCACTATGAACACAACTATAGCTACAATACTTTTACATAGTTGTAGCTTCAGTGCTTTTCTTAGTCGTGGGTTTTACCGGCCGTACTCGGTAGTCATCGGATTTACTGGTCGATAGTCAATGACTCTGTAGTTGATGGTAAGGGCACTTTGTAGCCAAAAACTTATTGCAGAAATAATAGATCAGGTCTATTTCACAAGAAGTTGATTGGCAACATGTTTTTTCTGAGCTTCGTTTTTCTTGCGTCATCGGCGACTGGCTAACAGATCTCGTTCGAGTGTGTCGTGGTGCTGTTTTTAGCTCGTTTTTGATCGAGTGGTTGATCTGTTCGAGGAGTGGAAGTTTATCGAGTGACAGGAGATCTCAACTATATGATTGTAGCGAGCAGTACGTGATCGTAGCGACGTATTTGAGTTTTTCTTGTCGACGACTGCAAGCGAAACAGCGATTGTTTTCGTTATCCATCACAGAGAGATCGAGCGAAGCGAAAGAAACAGAGACGACCATTTATCTCTTTCTAAGAGCGTGATACGGTCCTACATTTTTCAACTAGAGGAGTACGAAGAGATTTAATACTCCGAGGACACTGCCACAGTCGACATATGACACCACCGCATCGCATTCACAGGCGAGCGAGCGAGCAAGCAAACGGGCCGCTCACGGCACCAGTGGAGACGACAAGTAAAAAAAAGCTGCTACTTTTTTACTCTCCTGCTCCTAGTGCGTGGAGTGGAGCGGTGGAGCCACCTCGCTTTCTCCTGTTGCTCTTCGCGAGGCTCCTCGTCTTCTCTTCCCCTCCTACTACTCCCAACTACTCGGCGGCGACGACCACTGCGCGAATCGAGCTCCATGGCCGCAGCGGCCGGGCCGTAGCGCGAGCTGGTGGCCGGTGAGTTCTTGCTCCGCTTCTTCGTTTCTTGGTCCGTGCAGTTTGCTTGCTCGTGGTGGTAATTAATTTGAGTCAGCTGGTGCGAATAGTTCCTTTTTAGCTAAATTTCTATATTTTACGGGGGGCTCATTGGGTTGCGTGGAGGTTAGCATTTGGATTGTTAAGAACATGGACAGGCTCTTGATGATAGCGTGCGATTGTTTTGGTGGATTCAGTTCTGCTTGGTTTTGGATCTAAGTTCTGAGACTGCACGAAGATAGGTTTTTGATGAGACGATTGTACGTGATTTGATTCAGTAGTTTGAGTAAGCTATTAGCTCAAGTCTAGATTTCCTTTTTCAGCTCGAAATGTTTGGTTTTCTACGGCTCCATGCTAGTGTGAGATTTGGACAGTCAGAAATTTAAGTAGTCGAGAGAAACGCCAATTTTTCTGTAAAAAACAAACACTTATTGCTCAACTCTTTGCTTCTTTTTTTAGCTAATTTTCTAGTATTCAGAGCTTTCTGTTGGAGCTGTGCGCTGCTAATCTCCAAAGCAAGTTGCTAGGTGGGTTTGGTGAGCTATCTACAGTGTATGATACTGTGATTTAGAGCGTCCCAGCATCTTGAGAAATTTAACCCTCCTGTCTGGGCTTATGTGACTAGCTGCTCCTATGAAACTCAGCAGCTCACTGCAAACATGGTCATAGTTGGTCATCCTTAGGATTTGTCCATCTTTTAGGAGTCGAGATTGTGACCTTCTATTAGTAGCTGAATTGAGGTGAGTCAGTAGTGGATTAGAACAAGTTCAGTTTACCTGGTTGTCTGAACTTTAAGTTCATGTTCTGTAAGGACTTCTTATGCTCTCATAGCCTAGTGCCATTGGCTTTCCTAGCAAAAGACTTGAAGCAGTGTATTCAATAAAGCACATGGATGCTTGACTGCTTGTAACAAAGCCATTTTTGCAATAAGTTCCATGCATTTATGTGCTTTATATAAAGACTTTTCATTTCCTTGCATGACTTAGGAAGTTTTAACTAAACAGGATTTTGTGGATTGCACTATCCAAACGGGAGATAGACTGTGCCACTGTGGAGTCCAGCGAGGGCTCTCATCCTACAACGCTAAGTGGGATTGTCAGGGCAAAATCCAGTCATGGTATGGAAATTTTAAACTCTTTCTTTTTGGTTTGTTTAACTGTTCAGTTCTATTTGACAATTTTGCTTAATTCCTACTTCTCACTTACCTGCTTAGGTTGATAGCAAGAATGAGCCTGCTGGAGAGGGGTTACCTGATGGTTGGTTGAAAGAATACAGGCCTAGAAAGACTCGATCTGGATCTAGAAGCAAGGTTGACATGGTAAACTGTAGTTTCCTTGGCTAAATGGTGAAAATATTTTAACTCGATAAGTTTCCTCTGAGTGACCTTATTTTTGTAACAGTTTTTTTAGGGAAAACAGTAGGAAAGCATTTATGGTTTCCTTTGATGCCTCTTGCTTCCACAAAGAACCTACAAAGATCCTAACAAACAAGTGGTTGCTGCAGAGCAACCCCTTAACTTTTCATTTGCACTAGGATTTATGCAGTTTTCATTTAGCGGAGCTTACACCACTTACCTTTCCTTTTTTCACAAGCGATTTATGAAATCTGCTCATCATATATGGTGTATTGCATTGCTGTTTGCCAGCTGTCTGTATGAGCAATGCAATGAAGCTGGGTAAAGAACAACCTTTCTGCAACGCAAATCTAATATGTACAAGACATGCTTTAGTACATTTGTATGAAATCCAAGGACTAGCTATAGCCATGTGAGATACCAAAACATAACAGTATTTCTCTTATACTGCTTATGGCATATGTTTGGTTGACCACTGCATACTCTATGGTGGCATGTGGAAATTACCAGTTGGTTAGCCTTTTTCATTATTTTGTTTGTGTTATGCTGTCACACAAATTGATGTTAGTGCTCAATTAGCATTGTCCTTGTAACATTTTTGGATTTTTTACTCAATTTTGCACATAAATTTTAATTGGACTGGACCTTGACACCTTGTTATGACGGTATGAACATGAACAATGGAAGCTGCTAGCCTCTTACCTGACTTTGAGCCTTATAGTCCAAGAAGTTAAAGATCTTAATGAGTTGTTAGTGAATGTGTTCTATGTGGATAACAAGTAGTTGATAGCTGCTTCTTGAGTTGTTTTCTTAAAATAGCTTTTAAGCTCTAGTTCTGCCATAAAATGGTATACTTAGATCTGTATTTGGTCAACATCATTTTGTTTACTCTCTATTTAACCCTTTGTTCTGTAGTTGTAACTGCTATATTCATTCGATCTCTACAGTTATATATTGATCCAACCAGTGGGTATGAATTTCGTTCTTTGAAGGATGTTTATCGCTATCTTGAATCTGGAGACATCAGTAACTGTGTTATGATGCCAAACAAGAGAAAAATTGAGGACCTGCATGTTGCAGGGAACCAATCTTATCATGTATGTTCCTTCCTCTTGTTTCAGCTACATTATTGAAAGATGCAAAATAACAAGGATTGTTAAGAGTTAGTAATCTTGTTTAGTCGTATTCGAGTCAGTTTTGCTGTATTATATATGTTCGAGTCGTGTACGAGTTTGTTTCCGCGTACGAGTCAGTTTTCGAGTTCATCTCGGAGTCGTAGTTGTCCCCGTGTCATAGTCGTAGAGTTGGGTATAAAAGGCAGACCAATGTAACGAGAGGGGGAGGAAGCGATCGGTGTGATCGAACGAGAGGGAGAGAAATAAAGAAGAGAAGGAGCGGTTTTGGCTCCGGGAAATCGGAGGTGTACGTGAAGCTGAAGACATGGTCGTAAAGGCTTTACGACTACGGCGATCGAGTCTTCAACGTGGTTGTAATCGAGTTACGACTACTGTGATCAAGTCTACTACGTGGTCGAAGGAGCAGGGTCTGCAGTCGAATTCTCGAGTTCTCGTAAACTGAAGTGGTCGTAGCTCGGTTGTGAGAATGTGCAACGCAGTGTGAATGTGGTCGTGTAACTCTCGTCAGCAGAAGTTACGAGTACGTAGCGTGGTCGGAGCAAACAAGTGGTCATAACTACTGTGTATGGTCGTAACTTTCATGTGGTCGTAACCATCTGTGAAGTGGTCGTAAATTGACTTAGCGTGGTCGTAACGACTGCACAATAGTCGAAGCACAACAAGTGGTATCCGAGCCTGTTGATCTTAGTGGTACCTGAAGAACATGGGAAGCGTTTACTTCGAGTGCCCGGAGTGGGTTGATCTCTCTTCAGTGCCCTCTCCTAATGACCGACAATTACCTGGTGTGGGCAATAAAGATGAAGGTGAACATGCGCGCCCATGGTACCTGGGGTGCAGTCGATCCAAAGGGGAAGGACAAGGAGGTGGACGATAAGGTGGATCAGGCGGCTTTGGCCATCATCTACCAGGCGGTGCCAGATGCGATGATGCATCAGCTCATCGGCAAGGAGACGGCACGTGAAGCACGAGGGAGGGAGACGCTTCAGACGATGCACGAGGGAGTTGATCGTGTGAAGGAGGTGCGGCTCCAGAATTTGCGGAGCGAGTTCGAGAATCTCAAGATGGGAGAGACCCAGTCGGTGGACGGGTTCGCCAGCAAGCTGACTTCGTTGTACAATCAGATTAACTCTCTTGACAACAAGATGGAGGATGGCGGTGAAGAAGTACCTGCGCGTGCTTCCGGAAAAGTACATACCTGTTGTCACCACACTTATATACTCCTCCAATCTGGATAAGAAGATAGAAGAGATCACCGGCTCTCTCAAGGCGCATGAGGAGTTACTGAAGGAGTTTCAGTCACGTAACGAGCAGAGATCCCAGACTAATAACGAGCAGGTGTTGCTAGTAAAGGGAGATCCGAGGGACGGTCGTGGCTCATCAAACAACCGCGGGAGGTGACGCGGTCGAGGTGACCAGAGTGGTCGAGGCGGCAGAGGTGGCTATGGAGACAAGGCTGGGCAAGGCGGTGGTGACAGATCCCGTGATAAGTCACATGTCAAGTGCTTTGAATGTAGCGAATACGGGCACTACGCGTCGGAATGCCGCAGCCACATTGTTTCAACTGTAACGAGTACGGGCACTATCCGTCGGATTGTCGAAGCAAGTAGAAGAACGGGGAGGTGAACCTCGCCCAAGACGAAGAAGATGAAGAACCGGGACTACTCTTATATGCTGAAAAGGCGCCGGTCATAGTGATACTGAACGAGGAGAATGTAGTTCCAATACTACGCACAAAGGAAGGCAGCCACGATCACATAAATCAGTGGTACTTAGACAATGGAGCAAGCAATCACATGACGGGAAATTGCTCCATGTTTCATGAGCTCGACGAGAAGATTTGGGGCAAGGTCAAGTTTGGCGACGCCTCTACGGTGGAGATAAAAGGCAAAGGGACGATGCTGTTGCAATGCAAGAACGAAGATAAGAAGTTGTTGACAGAGATTTACTATATACCAAGTCTGTGCAACAACATACTTAGTCTCGGGCAGATGACAGAAAGAGGGTGCAAGGTGGTGCTGCAGGATGAGTTATTGCGTGTGTGACAAGAACAAAGATTTGTTGATGAAGGTGAAAAGATCTCCAAA
This sequence comes from Bonia amplexicaulis, assembly GCA_036346245.1. NCBI lineage: Eukaryota > Viridiplantae > Streptophyta > Magnoliopsida > Poales > Poaceae > Bonia > Bonia amplexicaulis. The sequence continues at coordinate 16,779,358 of CM070745.1, read as the reverse complement.
TCAGTTGTACAAGATTTCTTTGAAAACTTGTAAATCGATTTGTCTAAAGAGCAGCTTAGAGGCGTCAAGAGGTGGCAGGACCCGGGGGAAAGACTCAGTAGGCGTAGCTGGGGGCAGCCAAGTAGAGCATGCAGGTGCGCATGCAGAAGACCAAGATGGCGGAACCCAGGCGCGTCACGTGCAGCTGGCACACGAGGCGTGCATGCAGCGTCACGTTAGCAGCCACGGGGAGAAGAGCATGTCTATGGACTCCATGCACACAGATGGCAGCAAGCCACACGACCACGCACATGTAGGTGCGCATGAAGGGAGCAGCAGCTCTGGAGGCGCATGCCATGCAGGTTCGGCTAACATAGGAAGTCAAGGCGATGGAAAAAGTGCACAAGGTCTAAGAGGAAGACTTGGAGTATAGGTTGGTGCAGTCTTTTGTGGTTTTGCAGAGGGAACACAGGAAGCGTTGGAGACAGGGGTTAGGGACGGTGTAGTCTCAGCTAAGATATACACGAGAAAGCGGGCAGACTTGGTCCAAGAAAGAAGAGCGGGAGGCTCAGGTAGCGGCAAAGCCAAGGTGGTTGTGGGAGTAGGTGCTCCAACTCGGGCAGGCATGCAAGGAAGGATGGGATCAGTCCAGGTGTGAAACGCGGCAATCGTCGGATTGTGCGAGACTCAGGATGGAGCAAGCGCAGGCGGTAGGGCGGTGACGGCTTAGGCGCACGGGAGTGCAGGTAAAAGGAAGAAGCGGAAGCAAGAGAGAAGATTGGCGTGATCAAGATGGAGAAGCAAGATTAAGGATGTGATTGTTAGAGTTAGTAATCTTGTTTAGTCGTATTCGAGTCAGTTTTACTGTATTATATGTGTTCGAGTCGTGTACGAGTTTGTTTCCGCGTACGAGTTAAGTTTTCGAGTCCATCTCGGAGTCGTAGTTGTCTCCATGTCGTAGTCGTAGAGTTGGGTATAAAAGACAGAGCAATGTAATGATGGGGGAGGAAGTGATCGGTGTGATCGAACGAGAGGGAGAGAAATAAAGAAGAGAAGGAGCGGTTTGGCTCCGGGAAATCGGAGGTGTTCGTGAAGCTGAAGACGTGGTCGTAAACACTTTATGACCACGGCGATCGAGTCTTCAACGTGGTTGTAATCGAGTTACGACTACTGTGATCAAGCTTTCTACGTGGTCGAAGGAGCAGAGTCTGCAGTCGAAGTCTCGAGTTCTCGTAAACCAGAGTGGTCGTAGCTCGGTTACGAGAACGTGCAGCGCAGTGTGAATGTGGTTGTAACTCTCGTCAGTAGAAGTTACGAGTACGTAGCGTGGTCGGAGCAAACACAAGTGGTTGGAACTACTCTATGTGTGGTCGTAACTTTCACGTGGTCGTAGCCATCTGTGAAGTGGTCGTAAATCGACTTAGCGTGGTCGTAACGATTGCAAAGTAGTCGAAGCACAACAAGGATTTTAGGTACTATTAATTTTCTCATACATACCTAAACATCAACATTGTTGTTCTTGATAAACAGTGAAAATATCTGTCTTACACTAAGAATCTTAGTCATGTGCTGTGTTCTAGGCTTCTAGTCATGCACAATCATAAAATTGAAGTTATGAACTTCTAGTCATACACATTTATAAAATTATAGTTATGACACATCTTACGGTGTATGTAATAAGCATCATGCTAAATCATAGTGGTGCCAAACTTTCGGTGCCCTCTGATTTTCATTGTATTGTAGCTGAGTGAATCGGAAGGATTTTGTTTGTTACATATATTTTCTTTTTTCTGTCTGACTATTACTGCCCTCATCTTATAACCTTTATTTTGTAAAATTCAGGCAGGAAGACCATCAGATTACAGACAGCTAGATACTGCTGATGAGTCTAATCCAGAGAGTAGAGATAATTCTGAAAATATGCCATCATCAGAGCCCAAGGGTGTATCCAAAGGGAAGCTGACAGAGTTGAAGCTTCAGAAGGCAAGAGTGCTCAATCAGTCTCTGGAGCATGAATCTGCTACAGGAGAAGCAAATATGGAGCGGGAACCTAAGGAAAAGAAACACAAAAATAAACCTGGAAAACGGATTGCTGCACCTCTTCGAGCGTCACCTCGTTTAGCTGCATTGAAGATCAACCAGGACACAAATAATGTGCCCAAAGATGGAGCTGTCAGTGCACAGACAGACTTTGCCGATCAGTTACAACCAAAGCGTGCCAAAAATCTTAAGCCAAAGGCTAATTCCTATTTACTTCCTCGGGAGAAAGATGGAGCACATACCGAACAAATAGTAGGAGCTTCTGTTGCATGCTCTTTAACAGATGAATGCCAGAATGTGCCAGCTGAGGTACTTGTTCTGCCACAACAGGTTGGACTGGTTGAAACAGCTGAGGCTATGCCCGGATCCTCCCTTTCATCGCTACTTGGAAGTATCTGGTCAGACCCATGCCTTGAGTTTGCATTCAAGACTCTTACAGGTGATATCCCTGTTCTTGACGACACACTAGCTGTTGCAAACTACTTCCTTCCACCACAGGACTTGAGCAAAGGGACGACGCCCAATTGTTCTTCTTCCGCTTATGATGGTGCTAGAAACCATGCGCAAGTCGACTGTGTCAGCCTGCCAATGCCAAGACCATCAGATAAGCTCTACAGCAGTGGGTGGTTCCCTCCCCAGTGAATTCCATCTGGGAAAAATATACAACAACGTTGTCACCTGCCAAAAGTGTATCTGAAGGAAGCCTAAGTCTTAGGCTTCTTAGCGCTCTTCGTTAGGTACCTCGACAAGGACGCATGCTGTAAGAAAGACTGTAGCTTGTTGTAACTGTAGTAGAGGATCCATCACTAGTAGCCTAATATACGCATCGTATGCTAGACTTGACAATACTTTCTGTTGTTGGAATATGTGTAGCAACCTGACTGCTAATCCATTTGTTTTCTACAGTCTGCAAGAAGCTGTTTAACTTTCAGTGTATTGCTACTTGTAAGCCATTTTCTTTTGCCTAAGTTCTGCCTAAATTTTGGCCCATGTTTTACTGGTCCTGAACTTCACTTTTGATGGAGTGGCAAATGTTGTTGTGATGTACTCTCTTCATTGATTCTTCAAGTACTTAAGAGTGGCTGGCATCTGTGTTTGTTCTCTGTTTGGTTTGCCACACTGTAGTTGGGTAATAATTTTTGGGTGTGTCTAGGTATCATCTGAATATTTTTTTTTAACAATCATCCAGATTTGAGACTGTTGGATTAGAGATTCAACGTTTCCTTTTTTTTTTGAGGAGGGGGAGATTTTTTTGGAGGGGTGGGAGAGAATTTATACCCGTTGGATCTCTAATCTAATAGTTATAAATCTAGATGATAGTTAAGAAAAAAAACATCTAAGTGATGTTCATCAATATCCATAATTTTTTATGCTGCGCCAGTTGTTGGGAGGTGCGTTGGATGCCATGGAAGTACAGATCATTGGTCTTATCTGTGCCTGTGGTCCTTGAACTATTTCCAGAACAATAATCAGTTAGCAAAAGAATTTATTGTTCAAAGAGGTCCACGCACTAACATGTCAGACTACAAGTCAAAAGTTTCCCAACAAAATTTTGATGTACTGCCCATTGTTAGGCTTTATTTGCTGAAATCTTTGGAGATGATCTTGTAAAATGCAGACTGTCTGGTGGCATTTTGTCATCTGTACGAGCAGCACCTATATCTGCTTGAAAGTTCCTAGCTAGTGCAAACAAAGCTGACGAGGCTTCCAAATTGAGTATATGTATAAATATTAGATGGATTTTTTTGGCTGTGCCTTTGACTTTGTTTTTGAAATCTGGCTGTTTGTGAGACAATATACAGAGGAGAACAATCACATACGATTTTAGCCGGTATGACTGAACTCGGTACAGTGTCTACTATAATTTTCTTGTAGACCCCGTTTTGAAAAGACGTACTATTTAAAAATTGGTTACTGTAGCAGAAAGTGATAAGCTAAAACAAAAAAAAAAACAACAATTAGTCTATGATTGCTAGTTACTCTGAAGCTGCAGGCTTGCAGCTGCCATAGTAGGCTAAAGATTCCGCCTGATACTATATGATCCCAATATCCCATGCTATCATGATAAGATGCTACTTTTGACAGAACAGTGCCCTCATCCACAGCCTTAAGCTGCCTCATTCTCTATCTTAAGCTCACCGATAAGCATATTCTCTGGATATGTTATAATATATGCCTGCATGGTACATCCAAATCCAATCAAGAGACTTTTTTTCCAGCAACTAGGCATTTCTTGCTACTTGCTCTTCCCTAGTTCAGCTGTCAAATTTTCGTCGTACATTTCTTCTTATTTTCTTTGTGCGCATACCGTAGTTATACAGTACCCTGACTTTCTGGTACACCGACAACGAAATTTTCTTGACTTGTGGAACTGCTACTCCACAGTACATAATTGGCCCCCCAATTCACAACAAACAGACCAGACAACGTACTGACCACCACTAGCAAAGATCCAGGAACCGGTGCCTAACTCTTGTCAAAGTGGATAGAACTTGGGTAAGATTAGACCTGAAGATTTTGACAAAATTTTGCCTGTTCGACCAGCATTTACCTGCAGCTTATCTTCTGGTTTAGACAAAATTTCAGACTTGAAAAGAAAATAACTAAATTCGAAAGAATATTTGATGTTAGTTAATCAACCAGGTTCTCTAGTTCGGATGTCAGGTTTGTTGCAACTACATGTTTAGCTTGCATGACAGCGACTTCAGACCTGTGAACAAATATGATGAGAATTGACGAGTTTATGAGTCAGTACATCACAATGCAGTGCTAAAGCTGGCCATAACAGCAAAGGAACCAGCACCGTGCCCTTAAATTATCGTTGATAAGGCCGACAAATTTGGTGTTTTCTGGTCCATGATTAACGAAATGATGGTGGCCGACGAGAAAGTTCAATTTTTGGGGATCATTTTTCAGAAGTTGTGAACTGGGAAATGAATGCAAGGTTAAAGCGCCAGCCCTGTTTGTCGGAGCAATAAACAGTGCAGCGAAGAAGGCATGCATCTGACTGAGACATTGAGACAGTTGAAGTATAAGTGAAACATTGAGCCCTGACGTGTAGGCTCACTTAGACTTAATATGTGGAATAGAAGTAAACTGCAATTAAATTTTTTTAATTGCGTCAGTCAGGTCTTGAACTTGGGACCTCTTGGTTCTGATACCATACAGAGTTTCATGCACCAACCAGTTCACCCAAAAATTTAAGCTGACGAGGAAAGATGAGCAATTCACTTATACTTCAACAGAGACAACCTATTGAAAGGCAAGTGCAGAGTAAAAATGTAGCACCATTCAGGGTGGCGGTGAGGTGCAGTGCTAAGCGGCAGAGCCAGAAAATTCTCACGAGGCAAGGATGCAGATAGGAACTGATCAAATTTTTTCTTCTCTTTTCTCCGATGGATTCCAAAGAGTTGTTGCTTGCGTGCTCGTAGAGCAACATGCCAAAGCCAGAAGTACTCCGGCCTTTTCTTTCCCAGCCTGGCCCACCATGTCAGCCTCTATCACGCACTGCCCGACCTGTGGGTTCAAAACTTTCCGTGCCTATTGCTGCAGTGCACTAGAGCTATGGCTGATCGGTTGGTGCTTGCCAGTGGGCGGTTGCATCTACTACTATCCGGTCAGTGACAGAAAACTCCTTTTTAGCAGCATTGCTCCTGCCACTTGACGCATGGTCTGCTCAAGTGACATGTCACCAAACCATTGGTTGATGGTTGGTGCACAATACTCACAATCACAAGCTGTTTCAAGCCTCCAACTAACCATGGATGCACACACCATATGGATATATATATATATATATATATATATATATATATATATATATATCTGTCTGTCTGTTCATATTTTCACATCATGGATTGGTTTGCTGTTGAGTAGGAAGCAAGTCTGCAACCGCAAGAAATGCTACACATCGTGCAGGCAGTGACGAGAGAGAGAGAGAGAGAGAGAGAGAGAGAGAGAGAGAGAGAGAAAAGAGAGGCTGTAAAGCTACTGGCTATTTGATCAGCCAGAGAGAAAAGATCAAGGTACCTTTCTTTGGGTAGAATCTAACTCGGAATGCAAGCCTTTCATCCAGCAGCTTGGTGTCGGTGATCGGTTCTAGGTTCATTTGCCGGCCCTTTCTTCTAGTTACATTTACTGAATCACATGGTATGTTTGGTTTCATTCACCGACCAAATTATCAAAAATACTTAACATGTTGAGAAATAACAGACAATATAACTGTTGAATAATTTGGAAATAATTGTGTGTTATCCCACAAGACCTCTACACCATTTATTTATGGTGTGAATATTACAATCCAACTCTAGTACAACTTGCACACAACTTGAACTCTTATTGGATCTTCATTCTAACTCAGCAACACTCCTCAAGATAAGCTTGAGATGACAAACATAACCATCTTGTTACATAAAGCAATACCCTCATTAGAATATGATATTTTACTAAACCTACCATCGACTCCAAGCCAATACCCTCACGAAGACCAAAGGTTGCCTGCAATACCAACATAAATACCACTAGTGACGTCACCAAATCTATCTCCACCATCTTCCAGTTGCCATAGCCTTAACCTCCTCTCCACACACACCCTCGGTCACCCCCGCCTCCACCACCTCTAGACACATGCCTCAAGCCTTGGCCTCCACCGTCTCTACCTCTAGACCCCGTCCACCCTAGCCTCTACCACCTCTCCCTAACACGCCCATGACCACTTCAGCTTCCACCACCTCTCCTAACACACTCCCAACCACCTTGACCTCCACCTTCTACCAACACGTCTTCGAAGAACCTCTGTAGCAACGCCACCTAGGGTCTCCTCTGTAGCCACCACCAGCACCAATACCCGCACCACTGCACATGGGCGAATGCACATGCACCAGTGAGGGGGCACAAGCCCCCGAGCTGATTTTAATTTTTTTTCTTAGAGTCCAAATTTACATAGTGTATGTCCCCACATGCTGAAAACTAGTGCAACCACATGTCAAAGATTATATCTATCTAAAAGAAAAAATACTTAAACACATTGACAAACAGGGAGAGAAAAGAAAAGAAAAACACGCAGGATATTGACAAAGCAAAACACTCCAAAAATATATGTGTAAATTGAAGTTGGCGTGACACAACATATCAACCGATCATGAAAAAAGAACAAAAAAACAGGGGATACTTGAACCGATCAAGCGTAGGCCACTAGCCAGTCTAGCCCCAAGCCAACATCAGCCCAAGGCCCAAGCCAGCTCCAGCCTCAAGCCAACTAGGTAGCTAATATAGATGACAAGCCTAACCTTTCCTGAGGCTTGTCGAAAAACAAAAATTAATATAGGTATTTAAATAGCTATCACAGACGGTTTTTAGTATTAGCAATATGTGATATCTAATATATCACAACGGATATGTATGAGAACCGTCTGTGATATATGACATATTATAAACGGTTTTTTTAAAAATCGTCTGTGATACTTGATATATCATAGACGTTTTTTTAAAAACCGTCTGTGTTGTAATTATCACAGACGGTTTGAGAGCCGTCTGTGATAAACACATATTATTATAGACATATAAATTTAGACAGTTTCTAAACTGTCTGTGATAACGGTTTTAAACCGTCTGTAATAAACCTTTTCTGTAGTGTGGCTGGCTGTAGAAAAGAGCACCAACGTCAAATGATCTCGGCCAAATGTAACTAGAACTATTTCTCGTTGTCATTCGACCTCTTAAGATAACTAAATACTCTAGGCCACTTTGCCCATTGTCAACTGTAGCATGTAAGATTGTAAGCCATAAATTCTTTTTGTGCTTGGTAGGCAGTCAAAGTATGCAAATGCAGAAGTGGGCCATGAAAGCATGAATGCAAATTAATTGGAACACTCAACTGGGAGAGGTAGGTCCGGCAGGCGGCGGGGCTCATCGCTCTCAGATACATCAGGTGGCATCAACCAGAATCATGCAATGCTGAACAATGCCAGAACAATGTACAATCAACCATGATCCAGTCCAACGTAGCAAGTGGCTACGGACAAGGACTGCATAGCTTCACTCGTTTCAGTTTGAACTTCTAATTTCTGACTTTTAATTTACTATTTTTTTATTTTATTTTATTTTTTATAAATTTTCAACTTTTATTTTAACCATTTTCGTCTTTTTCGTATTTTTTCGTATTATTCGTGATAAGCTAACCTATTTTTTTCGTATTTCTTTTATACTTGCATCCCACTATGTTAGTACTATTACTATTACTATCTCTCGGAAGACTGACATGCTTGACTGACATGTGGGGCCATCTGAGGGTGCCTGGCCGGCATGTGAGCCGTGAGATCATAGAAGGGATATGTGTGTATATATCCGAAATGGGAAAAATGGATATTGTTTCTTAAGCAATCGTTGCTCGATCGAGGAGGTCACGAGGCTTCGTTTTTTCGGTGGCAGTTGAATTCTGTGGCCGACGGCCGACTCACGGATGGTTTAACTCTCGTCCTGCATCACCGCATGTAAAGAGGCAAGCTGCAATGCGAATCGTCAGGTGCAAACACATTTTATTAGTGTGTAAACATAGCACTTCAGCTACACGATAGTACCGTCGTGATAAATTCTTAATAATAAGAATAGCGATAATTGTTAAAATGGTGTTCTGTAACGGTACATCAGACGTCCGTAATCTTTATCCATCTAGTTATAAGCACACGAATGAGTACAGGAAATTTGCAGGAGATAAAGACTATGTTCTTTTGATTGTGGTTTAATAGTTTTTGTCTATATTTTTTAGATAGCGGTAGACGACGAAGATGTCAATACAGATGATATATAGGTCTCTGCTCATTTGGGTTTAGGATTCGGGTTTCCAGCTTATATTTTACTATTCCTAAATTTCATTTTTTTCTGACTTTTCGGCTTATTTTGAGTTTTTTGTTGATTCTTTTTTTTCGTATTTATTTGTATTATACGTGATGGCTAATCCTTTTTTTTTCTATTTTTAAATTTTTTAAAATTTAATTATACAAAATAAACCACCATTAGCTAAAGTGCAATCTCAGCCAGTTACAGCAAAAATTCAACCATAAACCACTAAAATTCAGCCCAATAAAGTATCATCTTAGACTCGAGAAACTGTTTAGCGAAATGATTTCGAAGAGCCAATCTATTTGTTTTAAGAGAATTGGAGGCTAAAAGGAAAAAAAGCCAAAAAACATGCCCAAATACATTTTAGAGCAGTAAACTAACATCCAATGGCGTGGCTGCCGTGGCATCTGCTGTGAGAGCGAGATACATGCAGAGACATCACGCTCACGCAGGGCATCTAATCTAAGGCAGCGAGCGCGGTCGCGCACACACGCGGCCCACACACCGGCGCGGCGATTCATGAACAATCCGTCCGGGTTGGCTTTTTCGGCCAAGGCGTCGTTATATCATTACCCAATCACACAGATCTCTTCTGTAATCCCTCTCCCTCTCCCTCTCCCTCTCCCTCTCATCTGCCCACCGTTTGCTTCTTCCCCTCTCCTCTTGCGCTGCTGCTTTGAGTCGCGGAGAGGAGATGAAGGAGATGTTGGTGGGCTCGGCGGCGCCGGCGCCGGCGGGGAGGTGGGGGGCGGCGCCGCCGCAGGCGCTGCTGGAAAGGATGAAGGACTACGGACAGGAGGGCGCCTTCGCGCTCTGGGACGAGCTCTCGCCCGAGGACCGGGAGCTCCTCGTCCGAGACATCGAGGTGAGCCCAATGCGATGTGCTTCGAGGCCAAGATTTTGTGTTCCGTGGGGGAAGGATTTGGTGTTGCGTCTGAAATACGCGTAAAGGTTTGCTCTTTCGTTGGGTTTCGCGGCAAATGTGTTGTTTTTATTCGCGGCTGTTGATGAACCCGTTTTTCGAGTTGGGGCAGCTTACTCCTTGTTTTCTCCGTTAGTTAAGGACGAACTCTGCATAAATGCTTGTTTTCGCGTCGGAATTCTACCGAAAGGTTTGGTTTTGAGTTGCAATTGTGCATATAGATTTCGTTCTCAGTTGGAATTCTACACGAATATTTGATTTTTCAAGTTGTAAGTTTTGCTAGGATATGTGGAAATAGAGGACGATTTGAGTAACAATTTCCATCAGTGTTTTGCGGGCAATTCCTACCAATGATTTATCGATTTTCCTTGGACATTAATATCTCTTGTTTTCCCATGTTGAATGGCGCAAGGGGAATCTGCAGCATTTTTTATTCTTTCAGCTTACCATTTTGACAGTGGCTAATGGAGCTATACATACTGTATATTTCAGTCTCTAGATCTTTCCAGGATTGATCGGATCATTCGACGCTCCCTTGGATCACAAGGTCAGAGGTCTCTCCGTCTTCAGCTGGAGAAATAGTCATCGTTAACATTCTGTCATGTGCATCTTTAATTAGTACTCTTAGTTATGTGGTTTGCTTTCCAAGCACAGGCGTCCCAGTGCCCGCCGTTGAGCCCGTGCCGGAATCTAGTGTCTCGAAGGTGGAGGAGAGGTCTCCAGAGGAGAAAGAACGGTGGTGGAAGAAGGGGCTGAAAGCCATTTCGGAGGGGAAACTGGCCGTTGTCCTCTTGGCTGGTGGTCAGGTACTCCGATGAAATAGACTCCCCTCATCTTGTTGTCTGATATTGCCGTTTCTGTAGCGCGCATTGGGGAGCAGTATCCTTATCTTATGGTTTGATTTCTTCTCATGTTGTGCGCAGGGGACTCGGCTTGGTAGCTCCGATCCTAAGGGATGTTTCAGTAAGTTGATTCCACCTGAATCCTTGTATGTTACTTGACTGCACATGTGCAATGTTTCTTCTTCTTTTTTTCTTTTGAGCCAAAGAAATGTATGCCGTTGTGATTTGTTTCTTTTTGGCACAAATGTTTTATTCCATAATGCTATATTTGACATATTATCTATTTACATTACTTTTATGTTGTGGCACTTAATGGAAAGGACAAAAAATGTATTTACTCTATCTAGTCTGCATCTTTGTTCATCCATATTAGTGTGGAATTGCTCTTTGCTGATAAATCCTAGTCCAATTCTGCTTATATGTATATCATAGCTTGTATTTTTACCCCTCATTTCTGCCCTTCAGATATTGGACTTCCATCTGGAAAGTCGCTTTTCCAACTCCAAGCTGAACGGATTTTGTGTATTCAAAAGCTGGCTGCTCAATCCACTGATAGTAGTGTCTTTTAACCACAAATTTCTTAGATTATTTATTTGTTCTTTGTTTCACGTCCTTACCCTCAAATTGAAAATAAATTGCAGCTCCGGGTAACATTGTACCAATCCACTGGTATATAATGACCAGCCCCTTTACTGATGATGTCACTCGCAAATTCTTTGAAAGCTGTAAATATTTTGGCTTAGAGGCTGACCAAGTAAGAGCAAGTACATAATTCTTTGTTTGTGTTAAATATTGCATGGAATTTCAAGAAAATGGGCAAGACTTCCAATCCACTAGTAAGATTTGAACCTTTTCTTGGCAGGTGACTTTTTTCCAACAAGGCACCATTCCATGTGTTTCTTCTGATGGCAGATTTATTATGGAGACACCATACAAGGTACCATCTTCTCTTACTTTTCTACTTTTCATATGACCTTTATGGCCAGGAGGCAGAGTTGTGGTTTATTGCAACTTGATTTCTGAGTTTGACTCATGATGTGAGATCTCAGAATTTAAATGCAATTGTTAGCCTAGAAAGTTTATTTGATGCCGCGTATCTTCCAATGCTTAAGCGATGGTATTCTTTTTTTACATGCTCTGTTGAAAACCAGGTAGCAAAGGCTCCTGATGGCAATGGTGGAGTTTACGCTGGTAATACCCCGTGAAAATGCTACAGTAGTTGTATCTCTTGTGGTAGTATTACATAATCGTTTCTGATGCTTATTTTCACTATTATAACATCTCACAGCTCTTAAGTCTAAAAAGTTGCTGGAAGATATGTCTGCACGCGGTGTAAAATATGTAGATTGTTATGGAGTTGATAATGCATTGGTGAGGACTGAGAACATCCATTTTGAGATATTTTCTTTGTTTTCCTCCTCATTCGCTAATTGATGTCTTGCATGCAGGTCCGTGTCGCAGATCCAACGTTCCTAGGGTACTTCATAGACAAAGTTGTATCTTCTGCAGCAAAGGTGGTTAGGAAGGTAGAGTCAAATATTTCTCGTGATTCATCAGTTTGTGGGTTACCATTTACCCAAACTATGCACCTTGTTCATAATCAATTGTATGCTGAACAGGCTTATCCACAAGAGAATGTTGGAGTATTTGTTCAACGAGGTCGTGGTGGACCTCTCTCTGTGGTCGAGTACAGTGAAATGGATGAGGCAATGACTACTGAAATTAATCAATCAACAGGACGCCTTCGTTATTGTTGGAGCAATGTATGTTTCTATCCTTCGCTTATTGTTCCCTCCCTCTTGAGTCATAACAACTGCATATTCTTTTCTCTCTTTGTAGGTGTGCTTGCATATGTTCACTTTGGACTTTCTGAATCAAGTAGCAAACAGTCTTGAAAAGGACAGTGTGTGAGTGTTCTATTTGAATTCTGAAGCATTTGGATCCATTATGTTTGCCTCCTTTCCAAATTTTGCAAGTTTTTATCTACACTAGATGATTACATTAGTTATCTGTTTGCTCAGTATATCTCTTTTTCTGAGAGAGTGAGAGCTACATCTAAAACTACAAGCACCAGCTATTATTCCAGAGTTCCACTTTGTGATTTGATGATAATCCGTTAGACATGCCATGACAAGTAATTTTACCTGGCAAAAGTTACATCATACATTCTGTTCTATCGTTATACCTCACATAAGAACACTTTGTGGCCAGTTATCATCTTGCTGAGAAGAAGATTCCTTCTATCCATGGGTACACAATAGGCCTGAAGCTTGAACAATTTATATTCGATGCATTCACTTACTCCCCCTCCACTGCACTTTTTGAGGTTCGACTTGTTGGTCACCTACATTTTAATTACATTTGAAGTTTTTCCTACCTTTTGTTTTTTAAGCTGGAAAAACTTAGGGTGCATCTCTGAAAATTCAGGTCTTGCGGGAAGAGGAATTTGCGCCAGTAAAGAATGCGAACGGCACAACTTATGACACCCCTGATAGTGCAAAACTAATGTTGCTTCGTCTCCATAGCAGATGGGTGGTTGCTGCTGGTGGCTTCTTGACCCATTCTGTGCCCTTGTATATGACAGGTAATTTTCTGCTGCTGCTTTTATATCCAGAAACTTATCGAGAAGAAATCATAATGAAACATTTCCAGACAAAATTCAATCCCCTAACCATTTTTCTCATGATTGCTATTACTTTTAGGCGTCGAAGTTTCTCCGCTTTCCTCTTATACTGGAGAAAACTTGGAAGCGATCTGCCGTGGACGGACATTCCACGCCCCAAGTGAGATTTCCTTCTAGGTGCAGTGGTTTATGACAGCAAACAGCTCTATTCCTGCAAACGGATGGAACAGCTGTGCACAAGGATTGCAGGATCTTGAGTTCCCTTTAGGCATGAGATCAATGGATGCCGTACAGTTGTTGAGCTCTTAAGCTATTGCGTTAGAGTTTCATATATTGGCCAGGTTGATGTATGTCCTGTGAGTATTGTAATGTAGCGCCCAAATTCTGAAGCCGTGTTGCCTCTTTCCGCCATTTGTTTGGCAATGCCATTTGTAGTTCTTTGGTGTTGCTCCTCTCTAGATGATCACAAGTTTTCTTTCGTCAACTCCATGTCAAAACGACAAATCTTTGGAATAAGCCCATGCATATGCATTTCCTGCACAGAACCAGCGAGTTAGCGTGGTGAGGTTGTGGAGAAGTTTGATCGGAACACAGTGATGGCGTTCAATTTCAACACTGCAGAGGAGGACAACTGCAGAAGCGGAGACAAGGGAGTAATGAAAACATTGCTGGTAAATCCGGCGGGTCGCCGGCTTATTCGCCGTTGCCGTGCAGTCATAAGAATCGATGCTGTCGAAAGGGGGAAAGAAGCAGCTAGATCAAAAGAAGAAACCACGCGCTCCGCACCCACCAGCACCAGTCACCAAAGCGCTCCTCGAAACTCCCGTCGCAGCAGTTTGGACTTGGCCATATTTCCCTAGTGCACGGTAAAACGTGGGCACAGTATGGTAGAATGTGGGCTGGCTTTTGACTCTTGACTATTGAATTCTGATTGTTTGTGAGAGAGAGTACGAAGAGAGACAATTATATGTGATTTTGGTCAGTATAACTAAAGTCGGTACAGTGTCTACCGCAATAAACTTATAGACCCCGCTTTGAAAAGACGCACCGTTTGAAAGCTAGTTACTATACCAAAAGTCAAAAGCAGCAAGCCCAAAAAGAACCCAGCTGCACTCGCTAGAGCACAGCAAAATTTGGGACAACCGATTTTACATTCGCCTAAGGTATGGTAAAATTAGGGGCTTCCTTAATTTTACACATGCACATAGTGCCAGAGCGGAATCCATCATTAGAGGACCCGGCTTGCGCAGCAGGCACCCCATGTAGGGTGTGCAGGAGGACATAGGGCACACTCGGGTGAGTCCATGGCCGAACTAGACGGGTAACCAGCTGTTTGGATTGCTGACGGGTCTGGTGACCTTGCATGCGACGCATGCCAGGGTGGAATCCGTCACCAGGGTCTAGGCTTATGCTACCCCATGTAGGACGTGCAGGAGAGGGAGGGCATCGGGCACGCTCAGGTCCATCCATGGCCGAATGTGAGGGGGTAACCAGCTATTTTGGCGTCAGAGGGGATCCGAGGACCCTGCATGCAGTGCATGCTAGGGCAGAATCCGTCGAAAGGGGACTTGACTCACGCGACGGGTATCCTGCGCGGGATGTGCAAGAGGGCGAGGGGGTGCAGGGGATGCTTAGGCCTATCCACGGTCGAATGTGAGAGTGTAACCAACTGTTTTCGTGGGCAATAGGGATCTGAGGACATGCAGGGGCAGAATCTGTCGCCAGGGGACCTGGCTTGCTCGATGGAAACCCCACATGGGATGTGCACATGGCAAGGAGCACCGGGTATGCTCGAGGCCACCCAATGTCAATCGTCAGGGGGTAACCAGCTATGTGGGAGGCCAATAGGGGTCTGGAGACCCTATATGTAGTGCATGCCATCGGGGAATCCATCGCAAGGGGACCCAACTCGCACAACGGGCACCTCTCATTGGACGTGCAACAGGGCGAGGGGCGTTGAGCACACTCAGGCGAGTCCATGGCCGAATGTGAGGGGTAGCTAGCTGTTTGGGCGACCGATGGGGTCAAGGGACCCTGCATATGGTGCATGCATAAGCGGAATCCACCGCCAGGGGACCAGGCTCACACAATAGGCACCTAGTATGGGACGTGCTAGAGGGCGAGGGGCGTTGAGCATGCACGGGCTCAACCATGGCGAAATTCGTTGAATGGGGACCCAACTCGTGCGATGGAGGTGAGGGGTGTCAGACACGCTCAGGACCGTCCATGGTTGAATGTGAGGGCATAACCAGCTATTTTGGTGTCCAACGGGGTTATGGGGACCCTGTATGCAGCGCATGCCGAGGTCGAATCTATCACCAGGGGACCCAACTCATCGACGGGCACCTCGCACGCGACATTCAGGAGGGCGAGGGGTGCCAAGCACACTCGGGGCCACTCAAGGTTAGACGTGAGGGGTAACCAACTATTTGGGTGTGCAACGGGGGTTCTCTTGGGTGTGCAAGGACACCAGCAGAGCCGGCCCTGGGCCTAGGCAGCAAGGGCGACCGTCTAGGGCCTACTAAAACTTGAGGCCCCTAGTCCATGTATGTTAGTACGTATGCATGCATGAATTCGTCTTCAATTTTTTCATTTTGTAATAGTTATACTTGAAATCTCATATAGCCGTTGCATATATGGTACGTTTTTATGATTTTTTGTTCTTTGATTATCTATTAAATACAACTCTAAGTCTCCAACGCAATATCTACACTATCTAGAACAAAAATCTTTGACTTTCTTGTAACATCAGTTTCTTTTTTTATATAAAATATATTATTACATATTTATATTAGAATGAAGAGTCTCACGTTTATCGTGTCCTAGGGCCTCCAAAATGACAGGCACGGCCCTGGACACCAGGTACTCGACTACAATCACGTAGTACTCAAACTCACCGAGTACTCGATACCCACTACGATGTACTCGAACACACCGAGTAATGTAACCACAACGATATAGTACTCAAACACACTGAGTACTCAAACACACGAGTACTCGACTACGACCACACAGTACTCGAACATACGAGTACTCAACACAGAACACAGTACTCAAACACATTAGTTCTTGACACCGACCACAGTACTCGACATCGACTATAGTACTCGAACATACGAGTACTTAACTACGACTATAGTACTCAAACATACGAGTACTCGACACCGACCACAGTAGTCGAACACACGAGTACTCGACTGCGACCACAATACTCGAACACATGAGTACTTGACTACGACCAAAGTACTCGAACACACGAGTACTCGACACCGACCACTACAACAACACAACAAGATTAGTTCTAACCGTTGGTGTCAGAGCTCAGTTGTTATTAGTTCTAACAGTTGGTGTCAGAGCTCCATTGTTGGGCAGCAACCGATCTCTAGGTTTCTTTTGATTTTGATTTTGATTTTGTCAATCCACTCCACTCGGGTCAATCCTCGCCGTGGAACTTGATCGGACGGTTCAGGAATACCCAATGTTGAAAATCGGGCCTTTCCTCGCTGACATGTAGGGCGTAGTCGTCGGTGGCTATTGTATATCGTGAAGTTCCACTTCGCGATATGATATGAGGGTAATGCGCTGGCATTTCATGGCAACTTATCTGGTAATTGCCACTTCCATGTCCAGTGTTGTGCAAAAGAATCGCAGGAACTGCCTGCCAGTTCACTATGGACATGACGTGGATGGATGTAGTTTTTCAGCTATTGCATCAGAAATTCATGCGCTTACAAGGATGCTGTGTGTTTCATGAACATGGGCTCCCCGAACAAATAAATGTAACAGTTTTTTTTCAAAATAAGTTATTGACTTATCAATATTTAATTTATTCGTACAAAAAACTCACATTTCGATCAAAAACCATTAACTATAGCAAAAAAACATATCCACTATAATATAGCTTATATTCTAAAGCCACCTTGCCTTTTCCCATTAGTTTGGCGACGTCTTTTTTTTTTCTCTTGTTTTGCTCTGCTCTTCTGTAGATCACTATTAACATTTTTTTTTTGGCTACCCATGTCAAACAGCAAATCTTTGGAACGCCAACACTTGTGTCGACTCGCAGGCATATGCATACGCATCATACGGTTCGTAACAGAAAAAGCGAGCAATCACTGTAGATAGTCTAGTTATGTATCATGGACAGAAATTGGACCACTACATGACCAAACCTCAAGATTGCAAATGTAAAATACAAATGAAAACAAGCGATGATAGCATGATGCTAACGCAACATTGCTTCAAATAAGGATGGCGGTATGCCAGGGGGAACTGCTGCACCAAAAGCACGACAGTTGGGGGAACAATGCAGATCTAAATAAAATTTTGCATGAGTGGATTCCATAAAGCATGTTCAGACGATGATAAGACTTCATTTTGATGGGAAGACAATCTCCAAATCAAAGGTCAAAACACCAGCCTAGCAGGACTTTAAGCAAAGAAACCTGTCTATTAACTACTCATGAATCAAAGTCTAAGCTCAGGCTGCAACGAAGGCCTTCTTCCCGCCACCGCCAGTGGATCCAGCTGGAATGACTTTCAGGACGTTGAACCTCACAGTTTTTGACAGGGGCCTGTTGAAAATATAGAATTGATACTTCAGCAAAGAATAAAATCATGCTTAGTAGTAATCATGGATCGAACTAAAAGACAATGGAGTATCATGACACAACAGTAGTTCCGTTAGTAATAAATATCGGAAGGATAATAGTGTAAATCTAATCAATCTAGACAAACCAGGAAGGCTGATTTTTACAAGTCAATACCAAGTTATGAGAGTGTTACCTGCACTGGCCAATGATGACATGGTCACCTTCCTTGACACGGAAGCATGGGGAAATGTGAGCTGGAATGTTGGAGTGCCTCTTCTCATACCTGCAAGGTGTTCAGTTTGTCTTCTAAGTTAGAGATGCCACTGGGAAGAAAAAAAACATGAGTTTAGAATGCCCCACTAGTTTACTTGCCTCTGATATTTCTTGACAAAGTGGAGGTAGTTCCTGCGAACAATGATGGTCCTGTTCATCTTGGCACTATGGCACGTTCCAGCAATAATTCTGCCTCTGATAGAAACCGTTCCAGTGAATGGGCACTTCTTGTCGATATAGGTCCCTGGAAGGGAAAAGAAACTAATTAACTGTTCAACACTTACATGAAAGTGTACATCTCATTTATGCATCATTCAGGTACATCACAGTACCTGTCCATAATTCAACATACTAGCAACAGGGCATCAAAAACACCTAGAAGTCAACTTCATGGCCCAATAAAATTTCCACATTACCGAAAGAAATTTGGATGTGGGGCTGCCAATTTAAAATTGACACACTACAATTCTTTCAGTAACATTAGTTTAGCCTTAAGAAAAGCAACTGTTTAGACAGGAAGAATGGTACAGAGGCTCAATCTTGGGCATCCATCCACTATCAAGACTAACAATACCCACCAAGGATTCAGAAGACAGAGCTAGAAAAGAAAGCTGTTGTACCTTCAATTGCTTCCCTGGGGGTCTTGAAGCCAAGGCCAATGCTCTTCCAGAAGCGGTTGCCCCCCTTGCCTGGCTTTTTACCCTTGCCAGATTTCTTTGTGCTAAAATTAAGAAGAAAAGCTTTGTTAGGATATGTACGTTGCTCATAGAGAACAGAGAGCATGATAGGGGAAGCAAAGCCCTCACCTGAGGAAAACCTTTGGCTGCTTAAGGAAAGCCTTCTCAGTCTGCACATTGGATCAGATGTAAAACATCAAAAGTACGCAACCACTAGCTAGAATCTACTTGCATCAACTATACGCAATAATAATGGAAAACGAGCAAGCAAATCTGGACCTATTTCAGTAATTGCTAAGTGCCAGATGAACCATACAATAATCAAACTGTTATCAACGAATTGCTGCATCATGAATTTAAGCGCAGATCTATCCACCATGTGCATGCCACGCTAAAGAGTTGAAATGTTGATCGCAAACATATTTGCGGTAACCAAAATACCATACACAACAATTCAACTCACTCCATCGCTGGTCAAGATATACTACAATAACCAAATCCCGCCAATAACTACACGGAGACAGCACAATGCTAACACATGTTGCAACTATACAAAACTATCTCAACATCTAGTCCGCAACAAACCACAAAACCTGGCCAAGTTCTTGCGACCGCAAACTACCAATCCACAAGGAGCAAGAGACCAGATCAAGGGGAGCGCGTCACTACATACTATCAGTTGAGACGTGTGAGGCTACCAACTTCGCCACACTGCCATTCCGCGCCAAACCACACAAACTAACTGACGAGAAAGCAACAGATACGCAAGCTCATCAACGGAAAGATCGAGTTTCACATGGCGACACGCGCGTTACAAGACATCCAAGAACTGGCCCTAGCAAGTGATGGCAGATCTCTACGGGCAGAGCGGGAGGAGCCTTACCTGCTCCGCCATGGCTGCGCGGTGGGCGTCGAGCGGCCAGGGGGCGGCCGCGGCGGCGCTGGGGAGATCCGGCGAGGGGGAAGCGGGGCAGAGACTTGAGATGAGAGGAAGTGGCGGCGCGGCGCAAACCCTAGGGAGCAACAACTCTTATAGCGCAGCGACGCTGGTGCGAAACATGCAGAATCACCCCTGCATTTTTGGGCTCTGTGTCCCAAGTCCTCACGAAGCTTAGATTTTGCGTGAACACTCCTACAGTCTGTACTAGAATTGAAAGGTCGCGAGGAATCCCAGCCCATGAGGGCCATTCCCTTTCGTCCGGCCCAAATGTTTCAGGCCCATTTAAGGCCCACCTCCTCCTCTCTCACCGGCAGCCCATCTCCACCCTCCATTTGATCACGCTGTCCGTCCGGCCTGGGCGTCTCCTCCACCCTTCTCCTTCCGTCGCGGCGAGCTCCGGTGGTCAGTGGTGCGGTGAGGCGTCCTCTACCTACTCGATATGAGCGGAGTGGAGTGGAGTGTAGTATTGATCCGTCTGGAATTCGGTTGAATTTTTTACTTTGTTGCTGTTTCACTTTTCTCTGATTCGTCCTGTGCTGTTTCAGCAATCGAATCCGAATCTGTTTGTGTCTTTGTGAGATTCCATGCCATTTGATTTGTGCACGTGAGTTTGTTGCTGGAATTCGAGTTGATTGGTTGTCCTAGAGTTTTATGAAGAAATCCGTAATGGTGTTTCACTTCTCCTGTGTAGTTGCTGTGAAATTCGATTGATTTTTGCTGCTGCGGCTGCTGCTGGCAATTTCTAACTTGGATTGGTTTCACTTTTCCCTAATCCGAATCTATTTGTGAGATTCCATGCCGTTCGATTTATGTGCATGAGTTCGTTGCTGGAATTCGAATTGGTTGATTTGATTGTGTTAGAATTTTGTGAAGAAATCCGTAATGGTGTTTCACTTCTCTTGTGTAGTTGCTGCGAAATGGCGAATCTGCAGCCTTCCCTCTCCATACCCCCCTCCTTCGCCGGGGCCTCGCCGCCGTCTCCCTCTCCGATCGGTGGGGGCAGCGGTGGCGCTGCCGTGGGGCAGGCGGCCAAGGACAGGAAGATGGCGTCGGCCGAGCAGCTGGTGCTCGATCTCTGCGACCCCGAGTTGCGTGAGAACGCCCTCCTCGAGCTCTCTAAGGTTTATCATCACGCATTCCACTAGGATTCTGCACCTCCTCATGGGGAAGGATTTGTGCTTTGTGATCTCTAGTTAGGTTTCTTTTCACAATTTTTTTGTGGCATTCAGTTTATGCCCGTGGAAATAGGTTTTGACTTAGTCATGTTGTTCAGGCATTGCGAAATTGAATGGTTTGGTTAGTTTTGGTGGTTTTTGAATGGTTTAGTTAGTTTTGGTAGTTTGGTTTAAGGGTTAGCGTATGGTTGTGCGTTATCATGTGATCGGCTTTCTATACTGTATTTTGATCAAGATATCAGCTTGTAGACAGTGTTTTGGGTGGCATTCAACAGTTTCGTTATGAGAACAAATGTATTTGTTTATAGATTACCTCTATTCGCTCAGATACACTGACGTGAGGTCGTGAACTATATATTGTTATTGCAAAATTAATTGTTGAGTTGCTAGGGCATGAACCAAATTCCAAAATGAATGGCTTCATTGTCAACAATGCTGTTTTGATGTAGAAATCTTTATCTTCTATAATGACTAATTTATCGACGGTCCTTTTATAGCTAATTAATCCTGTGATTATTCTGAAGTGGACTATTGTAGAATATTGGCATGCCAAGGCATTTGTAACGCCAAAAAGAAATTCAATAACTAAATGCACCCATTTTTCAGAAAAGAGAGATATTTCAAGATCTGGCCCCGCTGCTGTGGCATTCTTTTGGCACAGTTGCTGCACTACTTCAGGTATGCATAATTCCTCTGTCCTTTTATGTTTAGGATTTGCATGCTTGAAAATTGAAATAAAAAAGAGCTGGGTGCTTTGAGCCTACTTTATACCTCATGTTGTGTTTATGTTATCAATCTGTTGTTGAAATCAGCCGTTGTTTGTTCTTCAAATGGGCACTTGTTATTTTGAATGCAACTTGTTGAAGGTCAGCCAATCTTTCTCACTTGGTATATTTGGAAACTTGGAAACACATACAGGAAATTGTATCGATCTACCCTGCACTTTCACCCCCAACATTATCGCCAGGTGCGTCAAACCGAGTCTGCAACGCACTTGCACTTCTTCAGGTACACTTTGACGAAGAAAAAAGTGGATAATAACAGAAAAGTTGGGTGCTGTGTTGATGCTATACCATGGCATATTGTACTGTACAAAAGAGGGGGGATTCTATTCTGTTCTAAAATTGCTATAAGTTGCCCTTGTTAGATTTATGCCATATCTTTGCAGTCTAACTTTTTTTTTTGCTGTTTAAAACTATTGCAGTGTGTTGCATCACACCCTGAGACCAGGATCCTCTTCTTAAATGGTAACGAGCATGGCCTTTTGCCTATAAAAGTTTAAATACAATGATGTGCATTGTCCCAACCCCTCATTTGTAATGCATTTGACATATCCTAATTCCTAATTGTGTAATACTAGAAAAGAACCCTTTTAGCTTTTGGTATTGTTGCCGTCAGCAATTCACTTTCCCTCTCTCTTCATTCTTTTCAGCTCACATTCCACTGTACTTGTACCCGTTCCTGAATACTACAAGCAAAACAAGACCTTTTGAGTACTTGCGCCTTACCAGCTTGGGTGTCATCGGTGCTCTTGTTAAGGTATTTTATTCTTGGAAGTTTATATGAATTACCAAATTCATTATAATGCATCCAATGCTAGATAGGAACATGCTATATATTACACATGATCCATTTCACAAATTCTGCGATACAAAATCAATGAAGATTCATGTTATTATTATTCCAATACATGGGCATGAAACTAATAAGGAGTTCATCCTTCTTGTTTATTGTGGAGCAAAAAGATAACCAACTGTATAACTTCAAAACAAGTGAATATGATATTTAATGTTTTCTCCTATCTATTTTTGGAACAAATTGCATGTGTTTACAAATACTAATTCTGCAAATGAGAATGAAGCTGCTTTACCTTGTGATACATGCAGGTTGATGATACTGAAGTCATCAGTTTTCTGCTGCAAACTGAAATAATTCCTCTGTGTTTGCGTACCATGGAGATGGGCAGTGAGCTGTCCAAAACCGTATGTTGCTAGCCATCCCAATCCCCATATAAAATATCATCATCTTTCTCTTCTGTTTAGCCCTAGCGAAGGTGAAATTGCTTTTTGCAGAACACTACCCTGCCATCAGTTCACAGTTTGGTCAGGTCTGGAATGTAAAGTAGGTTATCAATTATGTTTAGAATCTTCTTGTCCCAGACCAGGCTTCTCTCTGATAAAAAACTATTTTACAGTTTATAAGTGTAAAAGGTGGATTATGCAAGGCCTGTTCTTTTTGGCTACGGCTTGTAGCTTTTGGCTGCGGCTTATGACTTTTGGGCTGTTTGTACGAGAGATTATAGATTAACAGAAATTCACGTGTGGTTTTGGCCGATATAACTGAAGTCAGTAAAGTATGTACTACAATTAACTAGTAGATCCTATCTTGAAAAAATACTCCGTTTAAAAGCTAGTTACTGTAGAAAAGCCGAAAAGCAGCTTTTAGAAGCTGAAAAGAACAGGACCTCAAATGCTGTTTGGCAGTTGAGCAACTATCCTATGCTGCTAATTTCAGTGCCTTAGTTTTATCAGTTATCACTTGAACCTGATGATTTATAACTTGGTTGGCATGTAAATATGCCAACGTTTTGTAACATCTCCTGTATAAACCACAAGAAGTTGAATATGAACTTATGAGATGCTTAAGCTGTTTTGGAGCTCTAAGTTGAATTTAAGACCAGAAATAAGCCCCATAGGCCATAAGCCAAACGTGCCCTTATTCAACCGTTTACCTAATTTAGTCGCTTCTATTTCACTAATTTACCTAAATTTGTAGCCGTCACTTCTATTTCACTAATTTAGTCAAATATCTATGCAGGTGGCTACCTTCATTGTCCAAAAGATTCTGCTGGATGATGTTGGACTGCGTTACATTTGTGCCACTGCTGAGCGTTTCTTTGCTGTAGGCAGTGTTTTAGCAAACATGGTTGTTTCACTTGCTGATCAGCCTTCCACAAGGTTGCTGAAGCACATTATCCGATGCTACCTCAGGCTCTCAGATAATCCCAGGTTTGTGCTGTCATCTGTATGCCACAAAATGATTTTACATCTATCTTCACATGTGCTAATGTTTTTTCTTCCCCATTTAAACGCAGGGCCTGTGCTGCGCTGCAAAGTTGCCTCCCCGACATGCTGAAAGATGGGACGTTCAATAACTGTCTCATGGTGAGTCATGCTATTAACCCATGAGCCATCACCAATTCACCATTTCACCACGAAAGAAATCATACGGTAAACTGAAGTTTTCAATCAAATGCTAACTGTGTTTATTTATGACAAACACAGGATGACCCTGCAACAAGGCACTGGCTCCAGGAACTGCTGCACAATGTGACAGGCGGAGGCATGGGAGGAGCTCCTCAGCCAGGGTTGGATCACATGATGGGGATGTAAACCCGATCTGCCTGCTGCAATTCACATAATAATACCTTATCTTCCGGTGAATTGTAAGTAGGGAAGATCTCTCAGGTGTGTAGAAGAAGGTAGTATGGTGTAGCTAAACCCTCCAAAAAAGGAACTGTTGTGTCGTGCTATCGTTAGCAAGTCAAGCTGTTGTGCATATCCTGTAATGCTGTGAACCTGTCTTGCTTTTTTTTTTTTTTTGGGGTGGTGGTGGTTCGGCAGAGGCGGCGCGAGACGTGGAGCCAGCGGATGTAGGGTTTTGGAAAAAGGGGGAAGAGTAGAAGTGGGACACAACGGCCCTGCTTTTGTGGTGGTTTTTCTACAATAGCTACCTTTTGAACAGAGTATCTTTTTAATATAGAGTTTACTAATTAATTATAGCACATATTGTACCGACTTTATTTATATCGACAAAAATCGTATGTAAATTTCAAATACTTTGTAATCTCTCACATGAACAGCCACAAACTCGGATGGAACACGTAACCTCAAAGGAAGGGCAGGGAAGCATCATTTCATCCCACTGTGCACCTTCGTCGTCATTAGATCAGGATTTGGATGGTTCGGATCTTGTTGGACGATATTATGTTATTCTTCTCGTGAGATATTCAGTAGACTTTATTTACTCGCTATGCTCTCAAGTCTCAACCATTAGGTCTTGATGGTAGTGTCTAAAAAGGTGCGCCGATCGTTGCCTTCGACATAGGATGGCGAAGATGTGCGTCCTATCGATCTGATGGTTGCGATACGCCACTGGAATGGAGATGTCTGCATATGCAGGATTTCTACGCAGATGCCCGCAAATTAGTGTTCTCGTATTCCAAATATTCAGAGAGATAAAATATGGAGGAATGTGAAACGATTTTCTAATCATTTGATCTATTTTACGTTGTATTCGATAAAATGCTCACATCACAAAGTATTTTATTAAATACATATAAAAATAAGATAAATAATAAAATATTTCTTTCCTAAAAAGAACAAAGGAAGAAAACCACGTCGGACCCCGTCTCTCTCCTAAACGAGCTCGCTACAGGCTTGGGAGCCACTCAAATCTCCCTCCCCTCTCGACACAGGACACACACAAGAACGCAACGCGGTTGGAAGCTTCGGCTCGTAGAAGAAGAAGAAGAAGAAGAGAAGTAGACGAAGAAAAGAGCGAAGAAAAATCGAGGAGTGCGAGAGCAGGAAGCCATGGCCTTCCTCCTCCCCAAGCTCACCACGCCGTCCTGCAAATCGCCCCCGAATCCGCTCAAATCCCAGCTCGGATTGCCCAACCACGGCGGCGGCAAGCTCCACAGCTCCGGTTCGGCGCAGGCCACGGCCCCGAGCCACCTCAACCTCCTGCTCATCCTCAACGCATCGCAGCAAGAAGCCGCCTCTGCCCCCACGGCCAAGTCCACGGAGACCAAGAACCGGAGCAAGGGCAGCGGCAGGAGCGGCGGCGGGGACCCGCAAAGGTCGGATTTTTACCTCAACCTTGGGACGGCGGTGCGCACGCTGCGGGACGAGCTGCCGGCCGTGTTCGTCCGGGAACCCAACTACGATATCTACCGGTGAGGAGGCCTTCTCTTTTTTTTTTCGAAACGATGTGGAGGCATTTTCTTTCATTTGTCTATTTCGGTTAATTTTTGGTTGGTGATTTTGAGAACTATCGATATCTGTAAATCGAACTCTGGGGTTTGGTAGTTCGTTGGTGATTAGCCATGGAGAAATCGTCCTGCTAATGGTTGCTCCGTTTTTCCAGGAATTAAAGGTCAAACTTGAACGAAAATTGTGCGCCTAGTGGCTATTCAGTGTTCATAAAATGACTAATCAGGCAAGGAAATGATAGAGCTTGTCAGTGATACGAGTCATGATTCAGAAATGAAGGATAGATTTGGTAGTTGATTTGTTCTATTGTTGCAATATTAGCCTTGTATAAATGATAATTTGTCATATTCAAGATTGAGAATTGAATCAATGTCATATTCAAGATTGAGAATTGAATCAATCCATTGATTTCTAAGGCTACGTCGTTATAGGGCAGTGACAGGTAACAGTCCATCATCAGCAATTATGGCAGTATCAGTATGAGTGCTACTAACTAATTGTGACTCTGGTCATGTATGACAAAAACGCTATACCTGCATAAATTGCATTACTTGCAAACTTATATTCTTTGTAGACATATTCTACCCACACTCCTGTATAGTGGTGATTAAAAACGCTCTTTACATCATACTGCAGCGAAGACATCACATTTGTCGATCCATTGAACACTTTTCATGGGATTGACAACTACAAGACAATCTTCTGGGCTCTCAGATTCCACGGGCGCCTACTGTTCCACGAAATTGGGCTTGACATACCACGCATTTGGCAACTGACAGAAAACTCGATAGTTGTCCGGTGGGAGCTTTGGGGCACCCCGCGTGTCCCGTGGGAATCATATGGATGTTTCAGTGGCACTTCAAGGTACAAGGTTGACAGGAATGGGAAGATTTACGAGCACAAAGTCGATAACTTGGCATTGGATTTCCCCCGGCCAGTTGCCAAAGTGGGCAGCATTGCTGACATAGTAGTTGCCACATGCCCACCGAGCCCCAATTTGACATTCTGGGACATGGTTGGGACAGGCAATGAGTGCTCATGGACAAAGCTTTACCACGCGGTGGTGGAGACTGTGGAGCGAGAAGGCGGCAATTCCACAGGCATTGGCATTGAAGGTCTAGTCACTTGTTCATAGGATGGAATGAACTTCAGGACTAGTTGCTTGGTAGTGAGTTTCCTTAGGGAAAATGTATAGTAGGTGGATACATATATCACAGTGCTATTAATATCTCTTTGTCTACCATGATTCTACTGTGATTCTATATGATTCTATGACTAGGATCGTGATTCTACCACGATTCTACCTGATATGACTTCAGATACGATTTGAGTTGGGTTGATTTCGTAGGATCATAGAATCGTACGATTCTACGACTAGAATCGTAATTTTAACAAGGTAACTTCCTTCGCTGGTTTGCGAAAATTTTGTTTCCTGCATTTTGAAAATGAAAGATTGCCAAGAACATTTTGTGATACATTAGCCATTTTTGTTTGCAATTTTTGAACTGCTTGCTGAAGGAGTTGGGCAGATTGAATTGTGAGCTAGTGGTAGCATCCATGAACTATGAAGGGGCCCCAACGTGAGATGCCATTAAGATTCTGAAAAGCGAAAGACTTATCACCTTTCATTGAAAACAGAGGGAGCAAAGTGTCAGGACCCCAATCTGATCCGAGTGAAATCCAACTAAAATCGCAGACAGATTTGATGGATTTGGGGGTAAATTGAAGAGGAGAGCTAGAGTTCCTAGGTTATTTTAACTAAGAGGCAGTAGGACATAGCCTTCTTCATTCTTGCCTTTCCATTCCACACGGATTGGGTTACATATACCCCAAAGCATCCAAAGTTACAATGTTTGCTTTTATAGCATCGAGTGACAGTAGCAAATGCAATAGAACGCTAATGAAACACAAATTATTTTGCTATTTGCAAACTTTATTCATATGTACGATTTATTACTTCCCTTAACAAAAAGGTAGAACCTTGATAATTTCTGGGTACTTTTCGGATCAATTGTTGACCTAACATCTTTAGGTAATTCGCTTTGTCAGATTAGCTCACCAACAACAATCAGTGCCATGGATGAAACTCAAATGAGGTCTCAAGTCTCAGCAAGATTTCTTCTTTACTCCTTCAGAGGCTCAACTACCCAATCCGACTAATCCTCACACAATCACGGCATGCAGATCTCAATGGAAAAGTGCTGTATCTGTTCCAAAATAGTATACTTTAGTTGCTGCAAGTCCCCAGTTTCTAGATTTACTAGGGATGAAATCTAGTAGTTGGACTTAGGTGAATTGCCAGTCAAATAAGCTGAACTGAATTCTATAGTTCAGACCTTGACTTCAGGTTTTTTGATTGCAGATACATCACCTTTTCTAGACCTGCTATATGATATATAAACTATATCTGTTCTTACCTAGCAGTTTGAAAAAGTTCGAATAAATGAGAAGAAAATTGCCCAAAAAATAGTGAAACTTAACAGGCAAAGCATCCGTACAGATTACAGAGTTGCTAAAACTTTTAAGTAAGATCATGATGTCAGTGGAATAGTTTTAGATTGAGCTACTACTAACTCCCTTAAGCAACTTTTTGCATAGCTTATAATATTGGATTAGAGACGCAAGAATTGTGCTACTATCCAGATTTCCAGAGGTCATTATTCACATGGTCTGACCATAGGTGTAGAGCTCCCAACCTGCTCCACACTCTAGGTCTGTTGATATTGACTTCTGCTTAGAGAATCTAGAAACTAATATGAACACCTAGCTTTCTGAAGTAGCTTCCTCACTCCTGTCTCACTCTGAAGACAAGACAGGGGGTCACAGGCGTATCATGCACCCTACCCCTTTCGCTCCCACGTCGCGCACGTATCTCTCTCACACTTTCTCCACGGCTAGCCTCTTCCTTCTAAAAGCCATTTCTTTTGCCTGCTACTATTTATTTCAACCAAAAACTATCAATCGCAGCTAAAATCCATCAGCCACAGCCAATATGAACAAGCCCATATGTCAGTGCATCAAAAGGACAGAAATCACCACATGGATTTGTTTAGCCTTTTGTGGTAGTTGGAAAAGGATATAAGTTAGCAAAAAATATCTGCACTTACTAACTCAGCAGGAACTGTCCAAATTGATTTGATTTTAAGTTTGCAGTAGAACAAGAACTTCAGGTTTTTTTTTTGTCTGTCAGCTACTTCAGAGTTGGTTACGGAAGTGAGACCTTTCGTTTCAGTTTCAATAGCAGCATGCATTTGGTATTCTATAATTCAGAAGCTTGTGATGTGTAAACACACAAGATTCGACAAGAGGAAATGATGAGCTACTTAAATATTAGAAAATTCAACATAAATTGTCCATCTGGGTGATTTATGAAAGAGATAGAGCACACATTGACGTCTGACAAGAGAAAACTGGCAACTAACAACATCACGAAGTCCTAGCATGCATCAAGAACGGCTTAAAGGCGACAGTTCTTTGACATTTCAGAAGAACTGCAAATCAAGGAAAGAGCAGTTTGGTATATTAAAAGTGGTTAGCTACCTTTCACTTGGAAAACTTAGCATCAAGTGATCTCTCTTTCTTTCCTATGGTTGTTCTGAAAGGAAGATTAGTAATGTTGAAGCATGCATCAATTAAACATGATAGATTGACAACTAACAAGAAAACAAAACTGGTAAGCTATTTATGTCTTATTGGGTGATGCTTACTAACACTTGATTGAGGGGAGATTAGTGCTAACAACATTTCATAAATAGTAGGAGAAGCGATAAGCTACTGACATGCCCTTGTAGCTGAATCACACATGAAGAAATCAAGAAATGACCAGTGCCGACGATAGCATCATTCTTGTCAGTGAATTCAGTGAACTGAAAAGTCGATGGATTTCTGTCATTTTTGGAATTGAGAAGATAGCATGATTCTTATCGTTCTTGCATGCTCGAGGCATTTTGGACAAGCAAGATGCAAGATAAAATGATCCATTCTGGATCATTTTTCTGAAACAATAGCTATAACTATTAGTAACCCTCTCTCTGATAACAACACGAATGAGACAAGTGTTAAGAACAAATGAATCACGCCTTGCTCGCGTGCAGTCGCAGCAGGCAGCACGGACACTTGACTTCAGCTGCTGTTCTGGTCGACGAGCACGTGGATAGTAGCCGACACGGCCTTGTCCGTGGCGACGACGACCTGGTTGCCGGACACGTTCCTGAGCGTGTGCCCCGGGAACGCGTCGCCGGCCACCAGCGAGTACTGCACGTGCCCGATGCGGTCCGGGAACAGCAGCACCGGCGAGAAGTCCACCGTCCACGAGCTCCCGTTCCCCTCCACCGACCCCCGCGCCGACGTCGACTTCACCGTCATGCCGGTCGCCGCGTTCTGCTGCACGTACACCTGCTCCACCGTCGGGAACTTGCCGTCCAGCTGCACGATGTCCACGCCCTTGTCTCTCCCGTTGAACAGGTTGCCCACGATCTGCACGCCCTTGGCGACGCCGTTCACCGCCTTGAGCACGACGTTGGCGTCGCCGAGGAAGAAGGAGCCCGACACGTGCAGCAGCACCGGATCCTCGGCGACGATGGCGGTGTAGTCCATGTAGCAGTTGCTCACCCACGTCTGCGTCAGCCCGGGAACCTTGAGGTAGATGCCGGTGCCGCCGAAACCGGTGGCCTTGTTGTAGCAGTGCACGCCGGAGATGGTGTTGGCGCCCGCGGTGACCATGATCCCGGTCCCCGCGGAGAAGATGACGACGTCGGAGACCGAGTTGTCGTTGCCGTCCAGCCTGATGCCGGTGCCGGTGAACCCCTTCTCGCCGGGGTCTTGGCCGGCGGTCATGTGCTGGCCGATGAAGCTGTTACGGATGAACGTCTCGTGGCCGCCGTGCACGGCTATCCCGTCCGATTCGAAGTGCACGATGTAGCAGTTGTCGATGCCGACTCGGAGCGAGTCGACCACCGAGACGCCGCCGCCGCGGTAGTTGCAGTCCAGCATCAGGTCCCTCAGCGTCGCGTACTCGTAGTAGTAGCTCAACGACGGCGACCCCGACGCGGCCTTCGCCGACAGCTCGATCAGGTACCGGTCGGCCGGGAAGTCGTCCGACGCGCGCAGCGACCCGCTGTGAATCTGACACGTGTACACTAGTCAGAGACAACATTCCCGGAATAATACCTAGCCGCGACAATCACATTTACCTTGAAGTTGCCGCCGCCAGAGGCCGGCAGCGTGAGGGGGCCCTTGATGAGGTACGTCCCGCCGTCGAGGTGGATCTCGGCGCCGCCGAGGTCGGGGATGCCGCCGGTCATGGTGGTGTTGGACGGCGGGCGGAACGCATCGGCGATGGCCTTGTTTATCGCCGCCGTCGCGTCGGCGCCGCCGATGGGGTCGGCGCCGTAATCCGTCACGCGGTACACCCGCGCCGCGCTCGCCGAAGACTGCAACGAAATTTACACACCATCAGTGCACATGCACGCCATGTCCGACGTGTCAGTACCGGGAAATGTTTGGTCGGTGCGCCCACACCTAAGCGCCAATCATGCGCGCACCAGTAGCTGCGAAGCGTTTGACATTTGTCGGTCGAATGGTGGTCACTGGTCGTGGTGTGGGGGCAGTTGGTGCTCACTACCACCAAACATGGAAGGGAAAGGAGGATTTGTTGAGGTGAAAAGTTTCTTTGCAGCTGTGTAATAATAAGCACACCACCACCCAACACTCCTGACGAAACTGCATGACAGATTGGAAGACGTCCTGATTAATAAGTTGTTGCCAAACTGCAGAGATTGAGAGAGAGTTTCACACGGCGTGTTTGGTTGCAGTCAAAACCTGACGCCCTTGCAGGGATGAAATGACTCTGCGGTCTTGCTGGGCATGCACAATTGCACAAACCAAAAGAGATTTTTTTTTTTACTACATGAACTTTGGAGTTTGTGAGACGCATTTCTCTACGAAGACCAGGTCTCTCCGTGAACATCGACAGCGACTTTCGGCAGAAAAAATGACGGAAAGATGTTTGGAAAAGCTCCTTTCTGAGGGAGAAACAGCCCGTCTTCCTGCGGAAGCAAATGAAAAATCTGCAAACCGACTCCTCTCCCTCCCTTTGATAGTACTCACTCAACACCTTAGAACTGGGAATTTACTAGCTTTGGTCCCGTCTAATTAAATTACCACCAGTTCACAAAATAGAGTAACTTTGAGAGAGAACGTTAACAAGTGCTCCCCAACAGGATGATCAAACCGAAGGGCATTGAGTGTATCCATGAACAACTCTCATTAAAATTAACCAACAGCTGAAACGCAATCAAGCCAGAATGGAAGGGCATCAGGCATGCTAATACTGACCGTTGCTAACTCCCTCCTCGCCCCGAAGGAAGATCTGACGCTCTCCATCCTCCCCAACGCGAGATCCCTGTACCGTCGCTCGCCGGCGCCGGCTCCGGCTCCGGCGCCCACATCGACACCGAGGGCGCCGTGGTGAGGCCACGCGTTTGCACCGTCCACCAATGCGAGAAGAAGCAGAACCGCAAGAACCATCAAGAAACCACCGCTTCCTCTTGCAAGAAGCTCCATGCTTCCTCCCTCTCCCTTTCTTGGACCTGACCTCCCTGCTACAGCATCAATGGCGTCCAACAACTCCCTCTCTCTCTCTCTCTAGACTTCCATTACCTCCCTATGTGGCACTATGCGTTTGCCCCCTAGTGCTGAAATGGCAATGCTTTTGGGGGTGGTGGGGAGGGAGAGCAAAAGTGTATGTTGTGACACAGCATAGGTCTTGTCTTTGTAAGGACTAATGGCAAAAGTGCAAAGGCTTCGATAATTGACAATTGCATTCATTCAATGAACGGGTCCTGCCAATAGAACTTGGGGATGCCATTGAATTTAGAAGAAAAAAAAGAGTTTTTTCTTTTCTGACTGTTATACCCATGTCGCTTTCATTTTTTTAAAAAAAATTACAGCTTGGCCCCCCAAGCACTAGGTTATCTGAACATGAACAAGTACAATTTAGCTAGATCTGTTTGTCAGTGGCTGTTTGCTTCCCGGAGATATTCTTCTTTGGGAGTAGTATACCAAACCTTAGTTGTTTAACTTGGATGGGTGGACCAGATTTTTTTTTTACCAACGCGTTAAACTCTCGGCACGCATGATGGTGGTGAGTAAAGTAAATCAACGGAGGAGTCTGAGTGCATCTAGAAGTAGAAGAAGTGGGTGGGCGCAGTGGTGCATCTCGGTGTGTGCAGCGTTCTTTAATCGAATCGAAGGAGCTGATGGACAAAAGTTGCTTTGGGGTGTGGGTATTCTTTTTCTCCTGCTGCTTCTCCTCATCCGTTGGTTGCCTTGTTGCTTTCACAACCTTTTCCTCCTTTCCTTTCCTCTCCTTTCCTTGGGTGCTCTCCTTTTCCTTCGTTCCCTCCCGTCTTCAAGATGCCCTCGATATGTTAGAAGCTAGTAATATGCTCTAATTTGTACTCCAATTGTGTCACTTGTTGAGCAGCGATCGATGCTCTCCTGTCCTACGAACATGGATTAGTATTTGGGGTTTCTGCTAGCTTTTGCCTTTTGCACAGAACAAAAGGTGATGGAGCTGGTTAAGGGTTAGTAAGAGTGAAGGGCCATGGCCATTTCGAACTCATGTACTGCCAGAGACAAACGTGGCTGTATCCCGAGCATCCGCAGTTCGTCCGAGCGATCGGATGGCTCCGTCTCGATCGTAGGTATTCGACCGACGCCGACGCGCCGAAAACTACCCGGCGCCCGACGTCTGCGAGCGAGCGCAACAACGCGTTTCCGGCGCTCGGTGTTGACGACGATGGCTCTCTATCGCCATCTGTCGGCTCCCAGGTGCACATCACCAGCTCTGCACGGATCTCAAATATGAATGGCACGAATCTGGTCACTGGCTTTGCAGATGTCATGGGCTAGCTTCTGTTAGAAGCGGTAGAACAGAACGGCGGGCAGTTTGACGCCTTGATTTCGCGAGTCTCTCTACGGCAGTTGTGTTTGGCACCGAAAGACTGGGAGAAGTTCTAGTGTTTTATACAATGAAGTATTGCCAAGTTTGTAAAGTTAAAATTTAAATTTTGATCAACTTGCATTATTTAGAGGATATTATGTCAGAGGAACCGGTTTGACGTACGATCAGACCTGTTACCGGTTAGACCGGATGGACTCAGCGGTCTAACCAATAGCTGTCAGTGGTCTGACTGGCAATGTTGTGTATTTTGGCTAGTTTTGTGAATTTTGGAGATTTGGTTGTGTTTTTTTTTGTTTGGACCTAGGTCGGTGCATTTATATTGTATAAAACATGCTTTGACTAATGTGGATCAAGTTATAAAGAATTTATGCCCAAAAAAGATTTCTTTGTCAGAATGTGTAAGCAAGCTTGAAGTCAACTATGGTCAACGGCGGGGATCATGGCTACGCTCAGGAGGAGTTGAGGCCCAGACGATCAAGGATATCAGGTGAGATTGCGAAGCTCAAGGACGGCACAAGAAAGACGGAAAATATTGACGGAAAGGTTCCAACGACATGTTGTATTAAGTAGCTTAGTTGGTCCAAATGAGACGTGATCCAATGAAACCAGAACGGGAGAGACTTGCGGCTACGCCGCACTGGTAGAAAGTCTGCACGAACACGTGGAAACTCCTCTCGACTGACACGCACCCTGGCCGCCGTGCGGTGGAGGCAAATCCGCATGGACACCATGCGGTGGTGGTCAGTCCCGCATGGCCACCATGCGGTGGCCAATTAGCTAGGGTCATTAGACATGTTAATTCGTAATTAGCGAATTCATTTATGTGTACTACTTGTAGCAATTTTTACATATAGTAAATAAGTTCAAAAAATTATGATTTTTTTGGAACCTTCTGGCATTGCTTAATTGATTGTATATCTTTTCCTAATTTTATCTATTCCGAATTTGACTCAAAAATTCATTAAATTATATGAATTTAATGAATTTGTGAGTAAAATTCGGGATAGATAAAATTATGAAAAAAATATACAATCAATTACGCTATGTTAGGAGACTCCAAAAAAATTATAATTTTTTAAGCCCATTTACCATATGTAAAATTTGCTACAAACGGTACACCTAAATAAATTTGCTAATCATGAATTAACACAGTTAATAACCCCGCCTAATTGGCCACCACACGGTGGCTGTGCGGATTTGTCTCCACTGCATAGCGATCGTGCGGTCGAGACGTGTGTTGGCCGGAAGGTGTCTCTGTACGGTGGCCGTGTAGACCTTTTGTCGAATCTATTATTTCTTTACGGCGGATACTACTTTTATAATTACCGCTTGTAATATCGTCAAATCTGATCAAAAACTCCTAGCTAGCCATATGTAGTTTTCTTCTTGAGTAGTTCTACACAACTTGCTGTGCAACTTTATTGAATTAGTTAAAACTATCTGAGTGATAAGACGCCCGAATTGCTATCATGCGGTGCAAACAGGTGTTTCCTGATTTCAGGGGGATCGATGACGACGGGCTATTCATTCATGAAGTAGTAATGGATAGATAACTTGAGGAGGAAAGGTCCGTACCTAATTAAGTATTTTCTTCCATCACAAACATATGTGTTTTTGATACGGTCTTTGAAGCATCACTTTGATGATTAATTTCTATTGTTATATATTTATAAAATCTAATAATATTATAATATTATTAAAAAAATTCAAACTAAATTTGCGCATGTGATTTTTTGACACGACAACGGATGACGGAGACGCCGACACGAATGACGTATGTGGTTTGGGATTGCGAAGCCGTTTAGAGAATTCGTTTTAAAAGATCATTCTGTTTTGATGTTTGGCTTAGAGCTAAAAGGAATATGATTAAAGTTTTAAAAGTTATGACTGGAGCTTAGTATCCAGAGGGAATGAATGAAATAGAAAAGTTTCCCCGTTTGGTGATAACTGCATGCCCCACACAAACATAGCTACGCAAAGCAAACTTAATTGTACGCTCCTTAATTCATTTCCTTTAAGTGCGACAACAACTCACATGGCACGTACATGCTTCATCATGAGTCGCCAGTTCCTTGTATGATGCTGATGCTAGTACGTATATCATCTGATCAAAGCGCTGGTGCCTGGTGGCTCCATCGATGCAAAAAAATTCTTTGCGAGACTTCGCCTAGCTAGCGGACAGATCACTAGTTGGTGGCGGCCACCCTTGGACCAAGAAACTTCTACTCTAGCGGTATTTTGCAAGATGCAAGCAGAGAATTAGGCGAGTTAATTTCGTGAATCGGTGTATAGCTCATTTGGTTCGTCTCCTTAACTAAAAACACAACTGCAGTTTTTTTAAAGAATACAACGGTCAAAACGCACATTCGCATACACTACACTCACACTATACATCACGTAAAGAACTGCAGCCGAAAAGAACGCACTGGCTAATCATTTTTAGTATAGTTATTGGGTCACATAATAAGGCCTAGCCTAGACTGGAAATTAAGTTGGGCCTTAGGCCTTGTGTGCTCGCGACCGTTACATTAAGTTCAGTATGATTGGGCCACGGTAGGCTTTGGCAAAGAGGAAGGCTCGCGAAATTACGTTAAGCCTAAACCCAATATTACTGGGCTCGCTGCCTGTGCCCGTTCCCAGGCACCCAGCCCATTTGGCATCCTTCTACCAGCTGCATGTTGTAATGCTCCTGGGAGTCTTTTGGACGCCAAGATATTCAGATTTGCAGATGAATCTGCAACATGTGAGCTAGCAACAAGAGTCAAGCATGTAATGCTTTTCCACGGTCTCCTGGTAGCATCAAGGGCTTGAACTCAAGTTATCGCATCATCATCCCTTGTTTCTTTCGGAGGAACAAGAATCAAACAATGCGCACGGGAACAAGAATCAAACAATTCTGATAAGATGTTAGTGTTACATAGGGCAAGCAAGAGCAGGGATCAAGATTCTGGGGGGAAACATCTGCTCTCGTCGCGGATCCTTGGCGTAATAGCGGCAGCTCGGCGTGGTCGGTGAACGAAACACCGAGCTCCGACGACGACAAGCGCGGCCATCAGCAAGGCCATCGCCGACGACATCATGCGGCGTCCGAGTGGCCATGACGTACGCGTGGACGAAAGGCACAACCATGGCACGCTGGTGTCGATGAGTCCATCTCCTCCTGGTCTCCGGTACGCACGTAAGCATACATAGAATGTATGGTGTTGTCCCAAGATTTTCGCAAGTAAAATAGTCGTCAAAAATATTTTTTGTATTTGATGTAATTATAAAGAGAAATCAGAATTTGCTAGAAATTAGAATCAAACACCAGCCACACTAAGAAACCTCTAGAAGATGTTGACTAAGGAAAGTTAGTTGCAAGAAAAAAAAATCATTGACAGGAGATTGAAAAGAAAGAGATTTAAAGATGGATAGTTATTCTATCCAATGAAAGGTTGAGCCGATATGAAGAGAGAGACTTGAAGCATAATTCAAAATTGAATCAGATGTTTTATGATATAAATATCATGTACCATTTAACGGAAAAACACGTACATCACAGCCTTTACTACCTTTTTGTATCTATCTTTTCTATACCTTAAGAGTAGATCATAGCTAGTAGAATTTTACCTTTATAATTCCATTTTGATCAGTATTCCTTCGCATCGACGTGTTCAATTTATGATTTACTCCTACCCTCTATTTTGATATTTCGTTCGGTTTCATTATTGCTTTTCATCAACGTTTCCTTCAGAACCGACTTACGTTCAGGTTTATCTATCGTCATTTAGCTAATTTGCTAAAATATTGTTTGACACGTCGTATACGACGCTAGAAAGCACACTCCATATGATACAGTATCCTAGTGAGGATTTTTTTCGGCGGTAACATATGGCAATATCAATATGGTGTGTTCTCACTCACCACCAGGCACCAAACCAAGGCAATAGGGAACATGCAGCAACAGGAATTCATTCCGAGCTTGGTGGGCTGGTACAGCATATGCACTACTATTGTTTTCCTCTAGCTGGTCTAGTGGACAGTGATAAGAGAGCGTTGCAAGCACTTTCCAGCAAAGTGCACATCCACTAGTTAACGTGTCTTTTCTTTTCAACTTTTAAAATCTGTTTTTTAGTCTTTCGGCGGTAAATAGCTTTTAAATAAAGTATCTTTTCAATGTGGAATCTACAAGTTGATTATAGTAAATACTATAACGACTTCATTTATATCGATCAAAATTATATGTGAATTTTTGTTACCCTTTACTCTCTCTCACGAATAATATAAAAATTATAAGCCGAAACCAAAAACAATATGCCCAATTAGTTCCATTTAGTTTTCACTCTTCTTCAGTAATAGGCAAATGCAGCACTACCCAAACGGGCACTCGAGCTATATACGTACGTATGTACCGTTGCCCGGTACAGTTTACTTCACATTACTCGTATCTTCTTTTTTCTCTATCCATCTGTGATCCAACTTAACAAACCTGCAGTAAGCCTGAGTCCCTTTAACGATGTACTGGTTAATTAACGCAGGCCATTGATCTGCTGCTGGCAATTGCAGAACAAGCCCCCTCTCTGAACCTATCTACCGAAGCTAGCCGATGGCTCTTCTTTTCATTCTATCACTTACAATTTTTTTAAATAAACAAACAAAACGATTTTTATATTGTCTTTTGATACGATTTAACAGAATATTTTTTTAAAGTAGTTTATCATCATTCGATTCGTTCGTACAAACATTTATACTATAACTAAAATCCATCAGTCACAACCATATAACATTAGTCACAGCAACAAAAAAGAAACCACCCGTATTCCTTTATTCATGTCATAACTGTTAGAGGGCATGTTCTTTTTTAGCTTTTGATTTTTCTACAGTAGCTATCTTTTAAACAGAGTGTCTTTTCAAGATATGGTCTACTAGTTAATTGTAGTATATACTGTACCGATTTCATTTATATTGGCAAAAATCGTATGTGAGTTTCAGTTACTCTGTAATCTCTCATACAAACAGCCTAAAAATCGTAAGCCGCAGCTAAAAAGAACAGACCCAGAATCATAAACTGTTTCGGGGTGAAGTCAATTGCACCATCATGTATCTCACGAGCATTGACTTCTCCCCGCTCCGCTCGACTCCACTCCGCCACAGTCGGGATCAATGGTGCTGCTGCTGTTCATGCTGTACAAGAACCACGTTTCCCTACGCAATTTGTTGTCCTTGTGCGTGTTACATCGCCGGTAACGAAGCAGACGCAAGAATTATTGGATTCTACGTACAGATATGTCAGGTCGTGCGTTAGTGTCAACTGTGCAGGCGATTGATTTTCTGCTCCAACGAGCTGCTGCTGCTGGCTTGTGATGTCTAGCTTTGTAATTTTATTTTTTTTAGCTTTTGACTTTTTTATTTTTTATATTATTTGTGATAGTATAATTTTTTAATTTTTAATTTTTTAGATTTAATTACGCTGAAAAAACTATCATGGGGAGTTAGGGGCGGACCCCCGGCGACCCTGAGCCTCTGCCCGGGCTCATCTTCCGCATGAGACTCTTTTGAGCCTGCTGTGTTCTTTAGACTTTAGCCAATTTTTCAGGTTTGGAAGTGAGGATGATGTGGGCCAAAAGTCTGGGACTGCATTCATAGAGTTTGGTTTGGATCCAGTTTCAGAACGAGCCTTGGAGAATGTTGTCTGAGACTGAACTTTGGGTAGAGTGATAGAGCGCAGAACAATTGGCGGTCATATATTTGCAGACGTATGGGTTTAGATTCCATGATTCGTTTATGTGGGTGCGATTGGCATATATATATATATATATATATATATATATATATATATATATATATATATATATATATATATATATATATATATATATATATATATATATATATAATCTGAGAAAGGTACTTAGGTACGTAAGTAGAGGAATTAATGAAAGAAATGGAAAGCTTCCCGGCCGTTTGGTGTTAACTGCCCCACACCTAACGAAAGCTACGCAAAGCAAACCAAATTGCGTGCTTCTAATTAATCCATTTTTACGGTGCGACAGCGGTTCAACGTAACATATGCTTCATCATGAATCGCCGGTTCCTTGTATGATGATGCTAGTACGACTCGTACGCATATCATCTGATCAAAGCTGGTGGCTACATGGATGCAAAATTTTCTTTGCAAGACTTGGCCTAGCTAGCGGACAGATCACTAGTGGCCACCCTTGGACCGAGAAACTTCAGAATTGTTCTTGCGATTTCTAAAATTGGTTTTGATTTTGTTACAGACTAACTTTTAAATAGAATATTTTTAAGCAAGCCTACAAGTTAATTGTAGTACACGTTAAGCCTAACATCCGTATCAAGCAAAATCACGAATAAGTATATCTTTTCCGTAATCTCTATCACGAATAGCCTAAAATTCAAAAATTTTAACCAACATTCATAAATCATAGTCATAAGTCAAAGAAAAAGAACAAACCCTAGACCATCTAGCTGGTACCTTGCAATCAGAGAATTAGGCAAGTTTGGTGAATCAGTGTAGAGCTTTGCCTAAAAATACTACTATTGCCTAGTCACTTCGGTAATGGAGCCTTTCAGGCGTAGATCGGTTAAAAAGGTACCTAGGTCTAGTTTTCACCCTGAAGTCGGCCGTTCCTTTGTTTTTGACATCAACTTTTATCAATCAAGATTATTCATTGGACTTGCAATGCAACTAAAATCAATGGACATAAAAGAAAAGAAAAAACTTACTGACGGTATACCGTTTCTTCCTTCGCCAACAACATAGCTCAGCCTCCCTTTCTCCTCCTCCCGCTACCTTGGCTCGGATCGACGGGCACCGCCACGATGATGTATTCACTACGTCCTCCGATGTCGAGGAGGCCCGAGGCGATGGGCCAGGTGGGCGGTGGTGGAGGTCATCGGACGACGACGGAGGGCGGTAGAGGAGGAACGGGTGAGACGGCGGAGCTATGAACATTAGGTTGAGTGAGATGGTGGCGGCGGGGGTGAGGGAGACGGCGGCACAGACGGTGGCGAGATCCTCGTCGGTGGTGGAGGAGGGTGCGAAGCCTCTCATGCTGGAGAAAAGAGGGAGGGGAGGGAGCAGCGGGGAACAGCCAGGAAGCGGCTGGCAGGGAGGCTAGGGAGTGACGAACTGACGATGAGAGGAAGGAAGGGGAGTGAGCATGCGGCTATCAGGAGCCCTTAAAGAGAAAAGGCATGTCTAATCATTTTGAGGGAAATGTAGTTATTGGGCGTGGGCCACCCAATAAGGCCGAGGACCAGCCCGGAAACATACTTGGGGCCTTGAGCCATCTTGGCTCATGGCGTTAATTACATTGAGCCTAATATGACTGGGCTATGGTAGGCGGTAGCAAAGGAGAAGGCTCTCGAAAGGCAGCGGCCCAATCTGACTGGTTGCTGCCTGTGCCGTTCCCAGGCATGCAGCCTGCCCATCCACCACCAGCTGCATGTTGCAACGCTCCTGGCACCGGGGTCTTTAGACGCCAACATTTGCACATGAATCTGCAACAGGTGAGCATCAAGATCCAAGCATGTAATCTCCTAGTAGCATGGACAAATCGACTCGAATCATTGCATCATCGTCATCATCCTTTGCCTCTTTCGGAGGAACTGAACAGTTAAATGTGCACGGCAACAAGATTCAAACATGGGCACTCGCCGCGGATCCTTCCTTGCACAAATAATACTGGAAGTTCAGCGTTGTCGTTGGACGGAACAGTGACCACCGGCGCCGGCCTCCCGGCTAGCTCTCCGACGACGACGCACGCCGCCATCAGCAAGTCCATCGCCGACATTATCTAGCGTCCGAGCGGCCATGATGTACGCGTGGACGGAAGGCCTGACGAAAGGCACGCCCATGGCATCAACCGAGAAATTCAGAGCTTGGTGGAATGGTACAGCATAGGCACTACTATAGCCTTCCTCTAGTCCAGTGGACAGTGAAAAGAGCATTGCACTGTCCTGCAAAGTGCGCTACCACTGGTTGAGTCGAGGTCAAATTTGTTTAGAAATTAAAACATGCATAATTTAACACCATATTATTTAGTCAAGTGGATAGAAGTCAATTTATACTGGACTCATCAAACATGTGACATATGGTATAGAGATGGTCGACGGACTTTGGCTAAACACATCAGCCCTTGCTATTCATGTGAAAATTATGTTACTTGTGACCATGTCGTGTGTAGTCGCTCATGAACAAATCCACCTTTTCTTAGAACTGTGTATTTCTCTTTTTGAACTATTTAATTACAACAATTACTAGTTATTGTAGTGTTTTAAAAGGATCGAAGATGTCCGAAACACATAATTCTTCCTCCATTCTTCCACCTCCTTTGGATAGTTGTGTTGCATTATTGAGCTACTCAACAGCATGACTACTGCGACCACTTGGCTTCTTCTTCAACATCAACTACTTCTGCGATTGCTCTTTTCTATGCTACTTTTCTTTCTCCATCAATCCCAATGTAGCTATATACGTAAAATATTGGCCTACTGCTGCCTCTGAAGCTGCCATAGCTAGCTAACCCTTTCATTTCAGAACTCTTAGAATCATGAACTGTTTCGGGGTCAAGTCAATTGTACTATCATGTATCTCGCGAGAATCATGAACTGTTTCGGGGTCAGGTCAATTGTACTATCATGTATCTCGCGACCTCGCGAGCATCATTGGCGCCTCTCGCTCCCTCCGCCTCTCCGCCACGGTCGGATTGATAATGGTCCGCTGCTCAATTTGTTGTCCTTGTGCTTGTTACAAACCCTTCTACCTTTCCTTTTCGCTTTGGTGCATCGGCCATCACCGAGCCACATGGTAACCTAAACCTATACGACACATGCGATTTTTGCTAAAGATGCGTGTATCTTGTTTTATACATTCAGGCTACTCGAGTCTATGCCAGCTTCGACCACGATGTTCAGAATTGAATTGTAGGAGCGATATGTTTGGGCTGATCTGCCTTTGCGAGCACTTCACTGAATTGTCGTTCTCTGAAGATTAGAACGGGTGATAAAAGAAATATAATCTTGGGATGATATGGAGCGAAGGGAATCAGAAGCATCCGGCATAGATGCTTGCCGACAGTAGAACCCACGAGTCTAGATCGATCAGTTAAAGAGACCCACACGCACGGGCAATATATAACTTTTCAGGTCTTGTCCTTGCGTTGGTTTAAAACTAGTCTGTTCCTTGCATGTACATCAATCCCTATGCCTCCAATGATGCAGCACATTTGTGCCAAAAAGCTAATTAAAGCGATGAAACACCATATGAGAAGTTTGAATAATATTGTGATGAATTATTACAATACTTTTAGAGTGATTAAGTATTTTGCAAATATCCTTACTTGGGTTGTTTGCTTTGACCGTAGAAGGTAGTCGAAGGGTTGACTACGATCGTAATCGATAGTCCGATCGGTCTTGTGATAGGTAGTCGAACGGACTGTGTTAGGTGGTCCAAACGGTCTTGTGTTGGGCACGATCGTAGATCGATAGTCATAGGTTTTGCGATCGGTATCGAGACTTGATGATCGATAGTCGTATGCTTGCATCGATCGTCATGGACTTCAATCGGTATCGAGACTTCACGATCGATAGTCGAGTCATTGCGATCGATAGTCGGGCTTTACGATCGAT
This sequence comes from Bonia amplexicaulis, assembly GCA_036346245.1. Taxonomy (NCBI): domain Eukaryota; kingdom Viridiplantae; phylum Streptophyta; class Magnoliopsida; order Poales; family Poaceae; genus Bonia; species Bonia amplexicaulis. Next base: position 16,735,862 of record CM070745.1, on the reverse strand, counting down.
AGTTGTAGGCTTTGCGATCAATGGTCATGGGTTTTGCAATTGGTTCGAATGCCTCATTTTATTTAGCATTAGTGCTTCAATTCTTGTAACCCTCAAGTACCTCGAGTACTCTTGTCCGACGGTTGGGGTCAATGATTGGATCACCGAGGGCTAGTGGTCCGATCCGTGGATCGACCAATTAGAGGGTTTTGACCGGTCGATCTTTGATGTTTTGAGTCGTGAGTTATGTTTGATGAATCTAGTTTGTTATATATGTGCACAGAGGTTATTGTTTGGTCCTAAACTTAGGATTAGTGACTTGATTACATACATTTTCATGGTGATGACTTTGTGTATGGTGCGTGCGTGATGGTTTGCTTGTTTGTGTCGGTTGCAAGACTTTGGAGTTTGGTCGTGGCGGGCGTTGGAGGACTAGGACTAGGCACGGGTGGTGTTGAGGTCCGAATGGTCAAGGAGCGATGAAGATGACCGAGGCTATGTGGGGTGGTTATAAGTCGGGACGACGAGGAACCGGAGCGGAGCTGCCGGTGGAAGTCTGGGACTGCATTCATAGAGTTTGGTTTGGATCCAGTTTCAGAACGAGCCTTGGAGAATGTTGTCTGAGACTGAACTTTGGGTAGAGTGATAGAGCGCAGAACAATTGGCGGTCATATATTTGCGACGTATGGGTTTAGATTCAGATTCGTTTATGTGGGTGCAGATTGGCATATATATATATATATATATATATATATATATATATATATATATATATATATATATATATATATATATATATATATATATATATATATATATATATACTGAGAAAGGTACTTAGGTACGTAAGTAGAGGAATTAATGAAAGAAATGGAAAGCTTCCCGGCCGTTTGGTGTTAACTGCCCCACACCTAACGAAAGCTACGCAAAGCAAACCAAATTGCGTGCTTCTAATTAATCCATTTTTACGGTGCGACAGCGGTTCAACGTAACATATGCTTCATCATGAATCGCCGGTTCCTTGTATGATGATGCTAGTACGACTCGTACGCATATCATCTGATCAAAGCTGGTGGCTACATGGATGCAAAATTTTCTTTGCAAGACTTGGCCTAGCTAGCGGACAGATCACTAGTGGCCACCCTTGGACCGAGAAACTTCAGAATTGTTCTTGCGATTTCTAAAATTGGTTTTGATTTTGTTACAGACTAACTTTTAAATAGAATATTTTTAAGACAGCCTACAAGTTAATTGTAGTACACGTTAGAGCCTAACATCCGTCTCACCAAAATCACGAATAAGTATATCTTTTCCGTAATCTCTATCACGAATAGCCTAAAATTCAAAAATTTTAACCAACATTCATAAATCATAGTCATAAGTCAAAGAAAAAAGAACAAACCCTAGACCATCTAGCTGGTACCTTGCAATCAGAGAATTAGGCAAGTTTGGTGAATCAGTGTAGAGCTTTGCCTAAAAATACTACTATTGCCTAGTCACTTCGGTAATGGAGCCTTTCAGGCGTAGATCGGTTAAAAAGGTACCTAGGTCTAGTTTTCACCCTGAAGTCGGCCGTTCCTTTGTTTTTGACATCAACTTTTATCAATCAGTATTATTCATTGGACTTGCAGTGCAACTAAAATCAATGGACATAAAAGAAAAGAAAAAACTTACGACGGTATACCGTTTCTTCCTTCGCCAACAACATAGCTCAGCCTCCCTTTCTCCTCCTCCGCTACCTTGGCTCGGATCGGACGGCACCGCCACGATGATGTATTCACTACGTCCTCCGATGTCGAGGAGGCCCGAGGCGATGGGCCGGTGGCGGTGGTGGAGGTCATCGGACGACGACGGAGGGCGGAGAGAGGAGACAGGTGAGAGCGGAGCTATGAACATTAGGTTGAGTGAGATGGTGGCGGCGGGGGTGAGGGAGACGGCGGCACAGCGAGGTGGCGAGATCCTCGTCGGTGGTGGAGGAGGGTGCAAGCCTCTCATGCTGGAGAAAAGAGGGAGGAGGGAGAGCGCGCGGGAACAGCCAGGAAGCGGCTGGCAGGAGGCTAGGAGTGACGAACTGACGATGAGAGGAAGGAAGGGGAGTGAGCATGCGGCTATCAGGAGCCCTTAAAGAGAAAAGGCATGTCTAATCATTTTGAGGAAATGTAGTTATTGGGCGTGGGCCACCCAATAAGGCCGAGGACCAGCCGGAAACATACTTGGGGCCTTGAGCCATCTTGGCTCATGGCGTTAATTACATTGAGCCTAATATGACTGGGCTATGGTAGGCGGTAGCAAAGGAGAAGGCTCTCGAAAGGCAGCGGCCCAATCTGACTGGTTGCTGCCTGTGCCGTTCCCAGGCATGCAGCCTGCCCATCCACCACCAGCTGCATGTTGCAACGCTCCTGGCACCGGGAGTCTTTAGACGCCAACATTTGCACATGAATCTGCAACAGGTGAGCATCAAGATCCAAGCATGTAATCTCCTAGTAGCATGGACAAATCGACTCGAATCATTGCATCATCGTCATCATCCCTTGCCTCTTTCGGAGGAACTGAACAGTTAAATGTGCACGGCAACAAGATTCAAACATGGGCACTCGCCGCGGATCCTTCCTTGCACAAATAATACTGGAAGTTCAGCGTTGTCGTTGGACGGAACAGTGACCACCGGCGCCGGCCTCCTCCGGCTAGCTCTCCGACGACGACGCACGCCGCCATCAGCAAGTCCATCGCCGACATTATCTAGCGTCCGAGCGGCCATGATGTACGCGTGGACGGAAGGCCTGACGAAAGGCACGCCCATGGCATCAACCGAGAAATTCAGAGCTTGGTGGAATGGTACAGCATAGGCACTACTATAGCCTTCCTCTAGTCCAGTGGACAGTGAAAAGAGAGCATTGCACTGTCCTGCAAAGTGCGCTACCACTGGTTGAGTCGAGGTCAAATTTTTTAGAAATTGAAACAGCATTTTAACACCATATTATTTAGTCAAGTGGATAGAAGTCAATTTATCGGGACTCATCAAACATGTGACATATGGTATAGAGATGGACGAGAGCTTTGGCTAAACACATGCCGTTGTCGAGTTTCATGTGAAAATTATGTTACTTGTGACATCGGTGTTCGTAATGAACAAATCCACCTTTTCTTCGAATGATTAACTTTTTGAACTATTTAATTACAACAATTACTAGTTATTGTAGTGTTTAAAAGGATCGAAGATGTCCGAGACCCATAATTCTCTCCGGTCAATGTCCTCTGGATAGTTGTGTTCATTATCACTCTCAACAGCATGACTTGTTGCCACTTGGCTTCTTCTTCAACATCAACTACTTCTTTTGCCCTGTTCTATGCTACTTTTCTTTCCAGTTACCCAATGTAGCTATATACGTAAAATATTGGCAACCTTTAACTGAAAATAAGGCTAACCTTCATTCGAACTCTTAGAATCATGAACTGTTCGGGGTCAAGTCAATTGTACTATCATGTATCTCGCGAGAATCATGAACTGTTTCGGGGTCAGGTCAATTGTACTATCATGTATCTCGCGACCTGCGAGCATTCATTGCCCTGTGCTAACCGTCTCTCTGCCACGGTCGGATTGATAATGGTCCCGCTCAATTTGTTGTCCTTGTGCTTGTACATCCCTTCATACTTTCCTTTTCGCTTTGGTGCATCGGCCATCACCGAGCCACATGGTAACCTAAACCTATACGACACATGCGATTTTTGTTTGCAAAAGACGTGTTTTTTTATACATTCAGGCTACTCGAGTCTATGCCAGCTTCGACCACGATGTTCAGAATTGAATTGTAGGAGCGAATATTTGGGGCGATCTTTTGCAGCACTTCACTGAATTGTCGTTCTCTGAAGATTAGAACGGGTGAAAAAGAAATATAATCTTGGGATGATAATTGGGAGGAAAAGGAGCATCCGGCAAGAAGCCACGCAGAGGACCAGTAACAGTAATCGATCAGTTAGCCAGACGGCAATATATAACTTTTCAGGTCTTGTCCTTGCGTTGGTTTAAACTACTTTCTTGCATGTACACATCAATCCTTATGCCTCCAATGATGCAGCACATTTGTGCCAAAAAAATAAAAAGCAATTGAAACACCATAAGGATAGAATGAATATTGATGAATTATTACAATACTTTTAGAGTGATTAAGTATTTTGCAAATATGATTTTTTTGATTTTGCTTAAATTTGAAATTTCCAAAAGAGAACTTGACTCGATTTCGTGTCGATAGTCCGATCGGTATTGTGATAGGTAGTCCGAACGGAGTCTTGTGGTCCAAACGGTCTTGTGTTGGAGCGCTCGACGGTATCGATAGTCATAGGTTTTGCGATCGGATTATGTGAACTATCGATGCGCATCCCGTGCCAACGAATCAATGGTGTCACACCTTCTGCATCGATAGTCGAGCATTGCGTCGAACTCGTGGCCTTTACAGATCGTAGCTTTGCGACAATGGTATGGTTTTGCAACTTGCGACTTCCCGCGGATGCTGAGCTCATGTCACCACCGATTCTGACCCTACCATACCTCGGAGCCTTGGCGACTGGGTCATTGATCACGGCAGCCATGTCGCCACCGCCTTCACGACCAATTAGAGGTTTTGACCAGTAACTTTTTGACAAATTGAGTCCCAATGTTTGATGAATCTAGTTTTCTCAATTGCACGCAGGTTATTGTTTGGTCCAAACTTAGGATTAGTAAATTAAATTCATTTATAGCCTGGATGACTTTGTGTATGGTGCGCGTATGGTTGCTTGTTTCGTTGCAAGACCTTTGGGATAGTCGGCAAGGCGTTGGAACCAACTAAGCTGCCACCGTGGGTTGGGTCCGATGGAGACGCCATGTAGATGACCGAGGCTATGGGGGGTAACGACCATGCCGGCCGGGAGCCACCTCGCCGGGTGGACATGATGGCAACGACAAGGTGGACTAGGACAAGACCAAGAGGTGCCATGTCCTGCGGTCAAAAAGTCGGTGCTCATCACGCCAAGCGAAGCTTCATGAGCGGATGAACATTTGTAAATCTGCCCTACGGAAAAGTTGGGCTAAAACCGCAACGTTGGTCTAAGTGGTTTAGGTCTTATAGAGTAAAATCTAGTATGGGGTTCAAGCCAATGGACAAGCCATTTTAGAGTCCACTAAGAGTTCATATCCGTTGCTCACCTATAAGGGGTTGAACATAGATCAAAAAAATCCCATCCAACACATCTTACTTGTGCTATCGTTAACGTTAGGTTAGAATGATACCTTACGTCTCTTTGTTCTCAAGGTTACAAGTTGTAAAGTTACTTGTAAGTAATACATTCAATTTTTGCAACTTTTAGTCCCTCTTGTTCTTGATTAGTGCCAACAGCTTTTGGTTGATTTTGATCCTCTTCTATCCTTCTTCTTTTTTCTTTCGATATTAAATGGGATAATTATTGTGTCATCTCCACCCAGAGTATTGTATTAAGTTTAACGAAACCTCATTTTGACTGTTGGCCAATGAAATCGATAAGCAATTAAGTGGAGTTTTGGATTAATTTTCTTATGTAATCTAAACTACATGGGGAATACTTTAGAGCAACCTTGGCCATCAACTACTATTAAGTTTATTATACTTATCAAAGTTTTTGGCGTGTTTGTACTTTTCATTCAATTGTAAAATAAAGGATTAATGTAATTACACTAAGGCTGCCACAATTGGAAAGCATTCACCTTGATAAATTTCACGGTTTAGATAAATATAGTAGACTAGCAATCAAAATGATTTACTTACTAGAAAATTCTCAAGAAGACTTTAAAATGGTCAGGATTAAGCATTTGAGGCTCTATGACTTTGATCTAGAGTGGTACGCTATGTTACTAGCCATCGACTATTTTGGTTTTCAACTACTCACTAGTCATTGATCACACCGTTAGGTTTCAACTTGCTTCGAACACTCGGGTTTGCGACCACACTTAGGTTATCAACCACATCGATTTTAGACCACTCATTAGTCTTCGATCACGTTGATTTTTGACCACGCCTTGGTCATCGACCACGTTGGTCATCGACCACTCTCTGGTTGTCGACCACGTTGGTTTTCGACCACATCTTGGTCATCGACTACGTTGGTTTTTAATCACTCATTGGTCTTCGACCGCATTGGCTTTTAACTACTCTTGTCTTATTTTGATTTGCTTCGGCTATACTGGTTTTCGACCATTTACTGGTCATCGACCATACAAGTCATGTTTCGACCACTCAGATTTTAGACTCTCGCTGGTCGTCGACCACCGAGTCTTTTAGATACTTAAGGGAAATTTTTAAGGCACCATTTACTCTTTATCGTTGTTTGTCTAGTCCTACAAGCGAGCAATTGGGATGGTAATAACCAGATGCAGATAGGATATAACTTTTCTCGGTGCAGCATGTCCAATGATGAGGGGTGTATCATATGTAAGCTTCTCTTTCTGTCTAAACATGTGAAGTCTGCCGTGAGACATCTGATCAATACATGGATATCTCATGCCAGCCGGATCTAATTAACCTAACTAAGGACACAAAAGCTGCTAAGATCTCTATCTCGATCGAATCTATGATAATTCTCTTCCACATATTGGATGGGTTACAGTGAAGTTTGCATGTTTAGCGAGGTTCTCATCCTAAATCCAATTCATCGTATTGAAAATAAAGAATGCAACTTCTGCAACAACAGCAAAAAAACACCTTTTTAATACATTCAAGTGCTTTTGCACTTCCCTGGATGCATGAAAACAACAAATCCTAAAGCAGAATCTACAGTTTGCTTTGCAGGGAACATTATTAGCTAGCCTAGCTCGCATGCAAAACCGATAACGTCCTTGTTCATAGGTCAACCCCTGAGCTACGGCACATCTTACTTGTGCTTTCTCGTTAGCAGTCTAGCGGTTTTGAGAATGAGTACCTTGGGTACTCTTTGTTCTCCAAGGTAGAGCTATTGAAGCTTACATTAAGCAAGTTAGCTCCCACTAACCTTTGTTCGCACAAAATTGCAATCCCAAATCTTTCCTTCCATCTCGCCAAGAAAGCCGCATCTGAACCCTTTATGTGAGCTCCAAAATTAAATTCCATTTATAGCCTCAATTCAATGCAAAGGCAGCATATGCGAATCCATGCTCACCACCGGGACAACATGACAAGCCAAACCAACACAAGCCATCGCCACCACTAGCATCCCTATGCGCCGTAGGTACTCATGCCATGTTGGATTAGCCGAAATCGCACTGGAGCGCCACCGTACCATAGCTCTGCTCTGGCGAGCCACCTCCGCCACTAGCCGTCTATAGCGTCCCTCCAATTGTGCACATGCCCAAAATGGGTTGCTCAAGTCCCACTTATTTCACCGCACCACGATTGCCTCATTGCGCCTTCGTTCTGTCAATTGCCGATCAGCTCGTCATTACTGGCAAATCTAAGTTGGGCCTACAGCCTCATGATCAGAATTGGGCCCGGTTAGGTTGGCCCAAAACAATGCAAGCCCAGTAAGCCAAGTGGACCAAGCCCATTAGTTAGAGCCTAACACTGTTCATATCCAGCACAATATTGCTCATGACCCAAACCACTACTATTCATCCCATGAAAATAGCCAAACCCACTACTATTCACAAAAACCAACCCGTTAGAAATAGTGATAACCATTACTATTCATCTAACCTGGTACTATTTACCAAGACCTGTTAAAGCCTATTTGTACTCATTTCAACCGTTTCAAGCCCATCTAACCAATTTTTAACTCTGTACGACCCAACCAAGCTTAGTTTAAACCCTATCCGCCCAAACCCATCTTGTTTTATATTATTTTTCGATATTTTATTATATTTGTTCCCAGCTTGCATTCTGCAAAGCAGGAATTTATTTGTATTTGTTCTTTTGCGCTAGCATCCATATTCGACTAGTTGGCCAATGAAAAAACTACTGAAGCAATTAAGGTGGATGGTGTTAAACCAGAAGCCTACAAAGTAGTAATCAAAAGCTCCAAGGCTGTCACTATTTTTATCATGGCTTGATCCTTCTTATTTGTTATCTAATTATTATGTTACTATTTCATGTTATTTGACATGTTACATACATAATAGGTTTAGAATAACATGATTAATAGTTAAATCTACCACCAAAAGGCCTAGCCACATTTGTGAAAGCCATATTCACCTTGATAAATTTCACGGTATAGATAAATAATAGTAGACTAGACAATCAAAATGATTTACTTGTACTACTAAGAACAATTCGGCTTCATATGAATAGACTTTAAAATGGTACTAGGATTGAAGCTATTTGGTGAGAAGCTACTAGATAGAGCCCATGACCTCATCCTAGGGTGGATGTTTTGGTTCGGTGGTACTATGCTAAGGTGCATATGGAATGTGGATGATGGACTCCTTTGAGAAAAATAAGGACTAAACTCTTATGCTAAGTAAAAGATACAGAAATTGCTCAACCACAAGTTTAACTTGCCAATTTGGCTTTTACACTTGTCAATCCGACTCATATATTGCTATGGCAATAGACCAGGCCATCCTGTGGTTTTGATCATGTACCACTGGCACGAGGGATGAATAAAGGTTGCGCTAGGTATACTCAACGGTGGGTCTATTCAATGTCAGGTCGCGATTTTCACATTGGCCTATGGATTCTTAATGGGTTGAATGGCTCCGAGTTTACCGGATAGAAACTAGAATGGAAAGAGCAATGAAATAACCTTGTTGTCTTAATTCGAGCATGAACGCTATTAATTTGCGTGTGACGTTTGTGATATCCTTTAAGATATCTTGTGGGTAAAGTTGGGCAACTCTGTAGAGTATAATAAATAGTATTCAAATGCACAGTGCTCCTGGTCAATGGAGTCGTGTTTTATGGATGATTCCAACAAAGAGGCATAAGTAGAATTTGGAGAATTTTAAATACGAAAATTGCGAATGATAAAACCCCTTGTTAACTAAATATGGTTTTGCTGTTTTAAGTGTAAAGTTCTTTACCAATAAACCTGCATCTATCCTTATCATAGTACAAATCGTGAATCTGACCAATTGAACACTTTGCATAGTACTTAAATAGCCTTTTCATATGGCTTGCTGAGTACTTAGTGTACTCAATGTTGCTTATTTTCATCACAACAAACACTAGAGAGAAAAGGATGCATCAGTTGACGTGTTAGGTTTACGACCGCACTCAAGCGTTCTTGTAGAATTTCTTCAGTTCTTCTGCATGTAAGTTAAGTTTAGGGTTTATGCCCTCGTAAAGCTGTTGTGGTTTGGCCATTAGGTCATATTTTGATCAAACTAATCTATTTTAAATATTCGTGGGCAGATATGATACTCTTTTTGTTCGCAACTGAACTCTTCGGCTGTTGTGGGAAACACAATGCTCCTATTTTTAAAATAGGGTCATCCTTTCAATGATGAGGGGTGTATCATAGGAATTTAGTATGTATGTAAACCTCTCTCCCCGTGTGAATAAGTGAAGTCTACCGTGAGCTATCCGATCATTAATACACGGATATATCATGCCAATCGGATCTCATCTTAAGGACGCAATGGCTGTTAACATTCCTAGTTTGATCGATTACATGCATGATAATAATCCTCTTCCACATTGATTAATTAGATGGCTTATACAAGTTACAACGGAGTTAATTTGCTTAAAAAACCACGTATCTTTTAGAATCTATGCAATTTTTCTTTCGAGGGAACATCGAACGAGATAGATAGGTATACCGCAAGCAAAACCGATAACATCCTGTTCATAGGTCAACCCTGATCTATGGCAACAACACCGGCCAAGAATGTGAGAACATGGCAGCTCCATGAAGTAGAATTCTATCCTTTATTGTATGTAGTCTCATTTCGATACCAGCTATAGTACTGAATTGTCGTTCTCTGAAGATTAGAACGGGTGATAAAAGAAATATAATCTTGGGATGATATGGAGCGAAGGGAACAAGAAGCATCCGGCATAGATGCTTGCCGACAGTAGAACCCACGAGTCTAGATCGATCAGTTAAGAGAGACCCACACGCACGGGCAATATATAACTTTTCAGGTCTTGTCCTTGCGTTGGTTTAAAAACTAGTCTGTTCCTTGCATGTACACATCAATCCCTATGCCTCCAATGATGCAGCACATTTGTGCCAAAAAAAGCTAATTAAAGCGATGAAACACCATATGAGAAGTTTCAGAATAATATTGTGATGAATTATTACAATACTTTTAGAGTGATTAAGTATTTTGCAAATATCGCCTTGGGTTGTTTGCTTTGACCGTAGAAGGTAGTCGGAGGCGTTGACTACGATCGGTAATCGATAGTCCGATCGGTCTTGTGATAGGTAGTCCGAACGGACCTGTGTTAGGTGGTCCAAACGGTCTTGTGTTGGGCAGTCTGATCGGTAGATCGATAGTCATAGGTTTTGCGATCGGTAGTCGTAGACTTGATGATCGATAGTCGTATGCTTTGCGATCGACTGTCATGGACTTCACAATCGGTAGTCGTAGACTTCACGATCGATAGTCGTAGTCATTGCGATCGATAGTCGTAGGCTTTACGATCGATAGTTGTAGGCTTTGCGATCAATGGTCATGGGTTTTGCAATTGGTTGCCGAATGCCTCACTGTCGGTACTTGTAGCATTCGAGTGCTTCAATTCTTGTACCCTTGAAGTACCTCGGTACTCTTGTCGTCGGTTGGGGTCAATGATTGGATCACGAGGGCTAGTGGTCGACCGATCGTGGATCGACCAATTAGAGGGTTTTTGACCAGGGTCTGATCTTTGATGTTTTTGAGTCGTGAGTTATGTTTGATGAATCTAGTTTGTTATATATGTGCACAGAGGTTATTGTTTGGTCCTAAACTTAGGATTAGTGACTTGATTACATACATTTTTCATGGTGATGACTTTGTGTATGGTGCGTACGTGATGGTTTGCTTGTTTGTGTCGGTTGCAAGACTTTGGAGTTTGGTCGTGGCGAGGCGTTGGAGGACTAGGACTAGGCACAGGGTGGTGTTGAGGTCCGAATGGTCAAGGAGCGATGAAGATGACCGAGGCTATGTGGGGTGGTTATAAGCGGGACGACGAGGAACGGAGCGGGAGCTGCCGGTGGTGGACATGATGGGCAACGACAAGGTGGACTAGGACAAGACTCGGGGAGGAGCCGATGTCCTATGCGGTCAAGAAAGTCGGGTGCTCATCACACGCCAAGGGAAGCTTCATGGAAAAGCGGTAGATGAACATTTTGGTAAATTGCCCAATACGGAAAAGTTGCGGTGTGTAAAACCGCAACGTTGGTCTAAGTGGTTTAGGTCTTGTATATGAAAAAGTAAAATCTAGAGTTATGTGGGGTTAACGGGTTCCCCCATTATGATAGTGAATTAGATCCACTAAGAGTTATACGACTCGTTGCTCACCTATAAAAGGGGGTTGATATGGAGACAAGAAAAAGCATCCCATCCAACACATCTTACTTGTGCTTTCTCGTTAGAGTTAGGGTTTTGAGAATGAGTACCTTGGGTACTCTTTGTTCTCAAGGTAGAGTAGTTGTAAAAGTTACTTTCTTAAGTAAGTAATACATCAATTTTGTGCAACTTTTGAGTCCCTCTTGTTCTTGATTGATGTGCTTGACTTTTGGTTGATTTTGATCTCTCTTCTTTTCTTCTTGCGATCTTGTTGTGCCAAGACGTGTAAAAGATGGAGATAATTATTGTGAATACATCTCCACCCATGGACTTGTAGAAGATTAACGATCGAACCTATCTTGGAGTGCCATCTTGGTTTTGATATGACCTACGATAAGGGATGAGATGAAATTTTGCTAGGTATATCTCACGTGGGTCTATTCAATGTGCCGATTTTCACATGCCTATGGATTCTTAATGGGTGAAGTCTTGGTTCTGTTAGAAACTTATGGAAAGCAATGAAATAACCTTGTTGTCTTATTATTGATCGCGCTATTATAGTTCTGTGACCTTAAGCAATTCATGTTTGAAGATATCTTGTGGGTAAAGTTGGCAAAAGTATAATAATAGTATTCAAATGGCAAGGCTCTAGTCAATGGAGTCGTGTTTAGGATGATTCAACAAAGTGGCATAAGTAGAATTTGGAGAATTTTGTTTAAATTAGTCAATGATAAAACCCTTGTTAACTAAATAGTTTGTTAGTTAACTCTTTACCAATAAACCGCATCTATCCTTATCATAGTACAAATCGTGAATCGACCAATTGAACACTTTGCATAGTAGTAAAGCCTTTTCATGCCACTGTGTACTCAATGTTCTATTTGTCACAACAACACTTGAGTTTAAGGATGCATCGGTTGACTGTTAGGTTTAACCTCCTCAAGCGTTCTTGTAGAATTTCTTGATTCTGTTTGCGAGTTAAGTTTAGGTTTATGCCTCATACAAGTTGTGGTTTGACCATAGTCATATTTGATCAACCACAGTCTTTTAATACTTAAGGGAAATTTTTAGCCTTTACTTTATCTGACTTTTAGTCTACAGGAGCAATTGGGATGGTAATATTTTAAGATAGGGATATCCTTTCAATGATGGCAGTGTCCAATGAATTTAGTATGTATGTAAGCTTCTCTTCCTGTCTGAATAAGTGAAGTCTGCCGTGAGACATCTGATCAATACATGGATATATCATGCCAATCGGATCTAATCTTAAGGACACAAAGGCTGCTTAACATTCCTAGTTTGATCGAATTACATGCATATAATTCTCTTCCACATATTGATGGGTTACAGTAATTTCAGTTTACGAGGTTCTCATCCAAACCAATTATCTATTAAACTATCAAATTACTTTCAGCAACAACGAACGAAAAACATTTTAATACATTCAAGCAAACCGATAACATCCTGTTCATAGGAAACACAAATCCTGGCAAAAATCTACAGTATTTCAGAACATTTTAGCTGCCTGAGTCGCATTCAAACCATGTATAACTGCGTTCATAGGTAACCCCTGCTACGGAGCAACACCGACCACGCAAAACAGACTCTGAAGCACAGTCTATCCATGTTGGTGAGCCTTTGCACAGCAAAATCTTTGAATTAAATTCAGCTCTCTTTCTATAAAAATAGCTCTACGATTTTAGATGGGCTCCATATTGATGGTGGCGTATGTTCCTCAACTTGTTATTTAGCCACAGTTAAGACAAACGCCGCTAACACTGCATGCATTTTGGTCAATAAAAAGAACGGCTCATGAGGAAACGCCAAATAACTGAGGCTATGATTTTCCTTCAAGGGTCCCTCATTTGATGTCATGTTTGACGTCTACAAAATCCATTTGGAATGGGATAGTTACCAAGGTTAGTGGAACTATATAAAATGATAAGCTAACGCTAAATGTAACAGAACCAATGCCAATCACCGAGCCATGGCAGTGCATGCGAGCATTCTCTAATCATAAACCGAGCAGGAACTGACACTTCACTAATGAGTCATGCACCGAATCAAGTGCAAATCCTCCTAGATCCATCAGCCAGACATTCGTGTGATCTCGTCCTAGGATTCATGTTTTGTTCAGGGTCCAACTATATCCTTGGACTTCATTTATTTAAAAAATTGGACACGCCACAAGTTAGATCTGAAATGGATAAATAAATCTAGGAATTGCAAACAAACTCAAGATGGCGTCACTTTCTAAGCCGAACTGATATAGTTTGATTTAAACTTCAACTTTTTCGACAAATTGAGTCGAGCTAAAGCCTAATAATCAAGTTAAGCTCATGACGTGCTACACAATAGCTGAAAGCTTCAAGTAATCGGCATCGAATTATAGTATTAAATTTCTCTTATTGCTATTAAATATACATGCTATTAAATGTCACATGCATGGTCCCATTGCTGGGACCTGTAACTGCAAATTATACTAATTAGCGTACTAAATGAATTTAGCTTTGTTACAAATAATGCACAAAAAATAGAGACGGAGACACAAATTTTACGTTGAAAACTCTTGTGGAAAAACACCGCGATTTACGAAGGCAAATCACCATAATAAGAAGATGTTTACAATGGAGCTCATTTGCTCTTCTTATACACTCTGGGGTATTGTTAGACCATGTGGAGGTCGTGAATTTAATGATGATGAATAATTGTTTTGGTTGCATTGAAATTTACGTTTGAGAAAGTTTTGGTCGATGCACCTTTGAAAAGCTGGAATTGTTATCGAGAGTTTACGACCACGACAAGTCGACCATGGCGAACGACCATGGCATTTTCACCATGGCGAACGACTATGGTATGTCAACCACGGCGAGAGCGACCATGAACGGTCAAAAATACAATGAACCGATCAAAGCAACAACGAACCGGTCGTATGCAGCAGTGAACCGGTCGTATGAAACGAGTTGAATGCGGTGAGGCAATAGTTAACCGATCATGAGCTACAGTGAACATGTCGATAGTCGCAACCTTATGTTGGATTGTTCGATCGGTAGAGTATGACCACGGTCGGTAGTCAAAGGCGTGGACCGCCATCGGTGATCGATATTGTGAGCTACAGTAACCAGTCGATGGTCGTAGATACGATGCTTTATCGATAGTTGTAGCTCCTGTCATCAGTCGATACTCGAAGCTATAGTACTTGGTCGGTGATCGATAGCTATAGACTTTGTGATCGGTAGTCGAGACTTCGTGATCGTTGTCGTAGTCATAGGCTTCGTGATCGGTTGTTGTAGACCTCGCGATCGTGTATGTAAACCTCTCCCCGTGTGAATAAGTGAAGTCTACCGTGAGCTATCCGATCATTAATACACGGATATATCATGCCAATCGGATCTCATCTTAAGGACGCAATGGCTGTTAACATTCCTAGTTTGATCGATTACATGCATGATAATAATCCTCTTCCACATTGATTAATTAGATGGCTTATACAAGTTACAACGGAGTTAATTTGCTTAAAAAACCACGTATCTTTTAGAATCTATGCAATTTTTCTTTCGAGGGAACATCGAACGAGATAGATAGGTATACCGCAAGCAAAACCGATAACATCCTGTTCATAGGTCAACCCTGATCTATGGCAACAACACCGGCCAAGAATGTGGAGAACATGGCAGCTCCATGAAGTAGAATTCTATCCATGTATTTCTGGCACGTCAATTTTTCTCTCTTTTTTTCCCATGAAAATGAGCTCCCCCCCGCCCTCCATCAAAGACTCAGGGCCTGTTTGGCAACGACTACGGCTTATGCCTCTTAGCTAAAATCTTTGAATTTTGGCTGTTTACGATACAGATTATGGAGAAAGATACCCACTTACGATTTTAGATGGTACAGATGTTAGGCTTTTAACGTGTACATCGTTTAACTTGTAAACCCCATCTTAAGAAAATACTCCGTTTAAAAATTAGATACTGTAATAAAAATAAAAAACTATCAGATTCGGAGGAAAAGAACAAGCCCTCAGCCTTCGGCAGTCTTCCTTGCAAGGGGTCCCTCATTTGATGGCTCATGTTTGGCGTGTACAAATATTCCCCAACTTTGGATTGGGATGAGAAGACCAAGGTTAGTGGAACTATCTAACATTCTAATGTCGTAATGATGTGACCAAAGCCAATGGGCAGTTAACGAGCCAGACGGCCGTGCATCGCGTGCATTTTGGTCTAATCGTACAGAGAGCTGGCTCACTGACACACCCACTAATGAGTCAAGGCCCCAATCAAGTTCAATTCCTCCTAGATCCATCAGCCCGATTTCGTGTGATCTCGTCCGTTCGATTCCGGTTCTTTGTTCAGGGTCCAACTATATGTTTGAGGACTTCATTTATTTAAAAATATTGGACCACACCCGCACGTTAGATCTGAAATGGATAACTTAATCTAGGAATGTAAACAAAGCTCAAGATTCGTGAGTTGTTTAAGCCCGACTCGTTCTTAGTTTGATTTAAACTCAACTTGAGCTCCAAATGAGTCGAGCTAAAGCTTAATCTCGAGCTCGCAAGCTTCAACAAGGCTAGCTCAAATAGCTCACGAGCTTCAACAAACCCGCTTGCACTTATAAGTTTTTCTCTTTCATATTTATTCCTATTAAGATATACATGCTATTATGTTGTAAGTTGTGATAATTTTTCTATTCTCATTTGTTGAATATTGCTGTATGTTAGCTCTTATCAAACTTATTCGAGCCGAGTTCGAGCTTAAACTTTTCTTATTATTGAAAATTGGTGTGTGTTAAATTGTTGACTATTACCAAGTTTACTCGAGCCGGGCTAGAGCCAACTCGAGCTAAGGCCAAGCCAAAGTCAAGCCCAAATCTAAGCTTAGACCCTAACTCAAACTTTGCTCGAATTCGGCTTAAGTTTCTATCAAGCTCGAGTTTGAAAGGTCAGACTCACTCGAGCTTGTTTAGTTTACGGTCTTGCCTGGATCCAAATTAAATCCACTTAACGAATCTAGGAGAGCTCTAAGAGCAAACATGAACACTTCGTAGAGGAGTCTCTCGGGGTGTGCTAGCCAACCCAGGTTCAAAATCCTTCGTTCTTATACTCTATTCATTTGGACTACACTTGATAGCTTTTAGTTACAGCTTTTGTCTGTGTTTTTTAAGATGATGATGAATGGTGGAGATATCGATACGGATGACGCACACAGTTTTAAAGTCAGGAAGCCGTTTGGAGAAGCAGTTTCGATAAATAGTTTAAAGAAACTGCTATGTTTATTTCGATTTTTAGAGAAATCAAAGATAAAAGCTAAAAAATCAAAAACAAAAAAACGGGGCCTTAAATACGTTGCGTGGAGGAACAAGTCTTATCACTCCAAACTATCGTTTCGAATTTGGGCCCTGAGACTATCATGCATGACAGCTGAGGTGCCTGAGGTGACACACGTGACCTCCGGATGTTGACTTAGAAACATTGCGATGCCTGCCCAAGTCGCCGAGACCACCAAATAAATCAGCTGGGTTCACGAGTACTCATGCAAAGAATCCCTTTTCCTACTGGCTGGTAATTGATAGTACTAAAACTGATAGGCACGACTCCTGTTTATGACGACATTGGTGACCCAAAAGCTAGCAATAATCTGTGCTGCACTATGCCGTGAAACGAAGTAATCAGCCATCGAAAACTTTTCCGTATTCAGACAGATTTCACCGTAATATGCTCTCGTAAACTTTTTGAACGTGAGGGCAAGCTCCTCCTAGAGAGTAGTCTCTAGATGCTCATCGGTTAGGATGGAGAGACAAAGCATCGAGAGCGATGACCATGGGTAAACTGAAAACATGAGTTCAACTGAGCTTGGGAACCTCGGTGTTGGATCTGCTTTTTGTACGCCCGATGATTCACCTGTCGTTAAACATCATGGTACAGTGACAATTACGGCAACAATAAGCTGTTGGGGTTCAGTCCTTCCACATTGATGACTGCAGATTGATCAGCTTCGACCAGAGTGCAGAGAATCCAGCGTCTAAATACTATTGGCTCCAGTACCGCACCCTGCACTACAGTTTTTGACACATGGCCACAGGATGTGGAAATTTGGGAGTAGCAGACTCCACTCGGCCACAGGATGACATCTCTCCCGATGCCATCCCCTATAGAAGTGCCCAACATTGCCTCCATCTCCTCGCAACTCACAACAGGATATACTGAACATCACACAGAGGCGTCAACATAGTCAGCACCATGTTGGTCAAGAAGCATACCTTGCAAGTGCTTCCATGGCTCCTGCTCTTTGCACAGCAGGCTGCGGCCAGTGCCTGCGACTGCACTAATGCCACAGATGGGACTGACAGACAGAGTGCAATGAAGCTGAAGCTGATCGCCATTGCGTCCATCCTGACAGCCGGGGCGGCTGGCGTGTTGGTGCCGGTGCTTGGACGCTCCATGGCTGCGCTACGCCCCGATGGTGACATCTTTTTCGCAGTCAAGGCGTTTGCGGCAGGCGTCATCCTTGCCACCGGCATGGTGCACATTCTGCCAGCGGCATTTGACGGGCTCACGTCCCCATGCCTACACAAGGGTGGAGGGGACAGGAGCGGCTTCCCCTTCGCAGGCCTCGTGGCGATGTCTGCAGCAGTGGCGACAATGGTGATAGACTCACTGGCTGCTGGATACTACCGCCGGTCTCACTTCAGTAAGGCACGCCCAATTGACAACATCGACATACATGAGCAAGCTGGAGATGAGGAAAGGACTGAGCATGCGCAACACGTACATGTGCACACGCATGCAACACACGGCCATTCACATGGTGAGGCAGTAGTCATCAGCTCACCAGAGGAGGCTTCAATAGCTGACACAATCAGGCACAGGGTGGTATCTCAGGTAAGAGCTGTAACTTGAAGCTCATAAGCCTCCCTGACAATAATAATAAGTTCCATTAGTTCCAACCAATATGATATCAGCATTGAACATTATATAAAAATAATTCCTAGAATGACATGTTACTGATTCTCCGACATCAATTCGGAGTTTCTATTTCTACTCCTTTCCATAACACACGTGAAAAGACAGAGATGTGGATGAGGGGATCAATACCTTTGTCAATGGGTCTGATAATCTGTGCTTCAGGAAAAAGTTTTCCTTTCTAGTCCAAGAACCGACTTGGTTTGCACACCGTTCGCCAACTAAGCAAGTATTTTTATAAACCAGAACACACAAATATCTGATCATGCAGGTTCTTGAGCTGGGAATCTTGGTGCATTCAGTGATCATTGGGTTGTCCTTAGGTGCATCTGTGAGGCCATCCACCATCAGGCCTCTGGTTGGTGCCCTCAGCTTCCATCAGTTCTTTGAAGGTATAGGCTTGGGTGGTTGCATTGTTCAGGTATGTGTATGATGTCTCACTGATGAAAATCTAATTTTTTTTCTCTGCTTCCACTTTTTTACTAAGATAATGGGAAGCTACAACTTGTTCGAATTTTTTTTTTCCATATCAGCATGTACAAACATATACACCACTAGAAAGGCCCCCTTTGCAGAAATGGGAGGAAAACAAGAGACCAGCAGAGAGATATAAAGTTCAAATGAAATGGTTCCCTGATAGCAACATGACACATTACAAGCATGAACATTATTAAATATTAATCACTTTCTTCCAATAACAATCAACATAATATATATCCAAAGCGATACATCATGTAACAGATTTATGTTGCAAAAGCAAATTAAAACAAATCTCAAACTATTTCAGAGAGCAAACACAATTTCACTAATTAGGTCATGCAAACAGACTAGTAAGGATATACTACTTCATCGTAAGTAAAATCGAGCACTGATTTTCAAGAAAGCAAATAACTGAACAAAAAGGAGAAATAACACCAACTATATATTGTGTTTTACAGCAACAAAAAGCTAACATCTTTGATCCTCACTTCTCACTGCAGGCTAATTTCAAGGTAAGGGCAACCATCATAATGGCAGTGTTTTTCTCCCTAACCGCACCTATGGGCATTGCACTAGGGATTGCGATTTCATCAAGCTACAATGCGCATAGCTCTACTGCCTTCGTTGTAGAAGGAGTCTTCAACTCAGCCTCAGCAGGGATTTTGATCTACATGTCCCTAGTTGACCTTCTAGCCACAGATTTCAATAACCCGAAGCTGCAGACGAATATAAAGCTTCAGCTGATGACATATCTTGCTCTTTTCCTAGGTGCAGGGATGATGTCCATGCTTGCCATATGGGCATAGATCTTCAGAGCAATGCGAACCGTGTTTCCACCTGTATTCCCTGCTAAAGTTGAAGGCTTGATTGTACTCGTCCAGGAATTTTCCATTTTCCCAAAATAATATTCTCTTGGTGAAGAATTGACTGTACTCATCCCTGAGTTTTCTATTTTCCAGAACATTATACTCTTGAATAGTCTCTTTGTACTTGATAATATGAGATTGCATGATGAGTTACCTTAGTCCTAACTCCTAAGCAATGTAAATGATTAGTTGTACAATAGGCCCTTAACTTTCAATTTTAGATCAACTGAATCTCTTCTGTCATACAATCAATGACTCAGCATTCATAGTTTTTCCATTAACTAGAAGCAACAAATGAACAAAACAGGCCTAGTTTGGTCAGATTCATAGTTAAACAACCTGACTAGAAAGGTTGAATTACAAAGCTTCAGAACAGATATAGGATTTTGAGAAACGAAAAGGTCTCCACAGTTTAGTCAACAATTGTATACTCCTGTGAGAAAGAACATGTAACCCACAAGACTGAGGTGCTACTGGGGCTAGTGCTCCCTGGTCCTATTTTGGGCTAAAGCTTCATAGAAGATTCACATCCTTCAGGAAGTGAATGACAATATATGAAGAGTCTATTCTGTTTTGTGACACAAAAAGTATGCAATGTTCGTTCGTAGTAAAACAAAGCCCTATTTTATCCTTTTATCCAGCTCCATTAATTGTTCACAAATACTTATTGGTTGTATAACTAATGTCAATTTAACTCAAATATCTACTCTCAAGAGTCAACATGTTGGATCAAATTTGCTATGTTATTGTTGTCAGCAAGATAGCACTTAACAGAACTAAACAGCTCTCGTTCTAGCACCAAATATCCATAAGAGCAAATAAATTTCTCTCCATATAGCACAATAGCCGTACTGCACTCAATCATTTGTGTACAAACAAAGCAAATTAGTAAAATTAGATCTATTTAAAGTGTATGCTAAATAAGATATAACGAAATTAGTAAAAACAAGTACCTGAATTATGACCAACAGTAGTCTTTATCAGCATCATAACAAAAATAACAAGTCGAAAACAGTATCCATTGATAACGGGTACAAAAGGTTCATCTTCTTATGGTTCCATAGCTCTCAAAATTTACAGCAGTAAGATCAAACTAAAGGCACACAGTATTGCATAAGGACAAAACACAACTGATTTTGAATAACATGTGCATAGATGACACAGAATCCAAGTCAAGTTGTGCCACTGCCTACTCCACCTTTCCTTTCCCATGGGAATCATCACTCACTTGAGAAGATGTTGGCTGGTTAATACTTGCTTTAGCATTCGCCAGGAAGGTTGGATCAGGTTGTGGCTCCTGGTGGGGAGTCTCCTTCATTGCCATGCATATGTAAAAGCCGATCACCAGATTAACCGATATGACAGCAAGGAATCCACTGGCCAGAGTTTGTGCTGAGGATGAAAGCCGACTCACACCTGACCAATGAGGAAAACACCGTTTCGTTATGAATGTATGCACTTCATTTCCATAGAAAAGATGAAGTACAATATAAAGTAGGAGGAACAACAGCCAAACCTGGAAAAATCTGGTAGTAAAACCCATATATAATTGCAACTGGTGCCATCCACATCACCATAGATGCAACAGCGAACTTTGTGATCACTCCTGACATTGCTTCTCCTAATGGGAATGCAGGTACAAAGGCGAGATAACCATGCACCATGAGTTCAACATACAGCTAACCGCCAGGACAGATATGTTGTTGTAAGCTAGATAGAGCTACCCCAAAGAATTATCATGGTTGCAGATACTATGGTAAACATCTTACTCAAGCAAACGCAGCTCATATGCCGGCCACAATTGAGACTTGAGACTGGTATACCTAACCTCACCTTCTTCTACCCAAATTCAGCATTTTGAGTGGCTTCTGTGAGATTTCACACGGTTCTACTTTATGTTCCCCAGTACATAGGACTAGAGTGTAAGACTATAACACGCATCAGCTATTTCGAACGCCGCCGAGACCGATCGATAATTGACATGAAGTACAGTGTGTTAAACTACATAGTTAAACAACAAGGGCAAGGCCAAAAAAGCCTCCATAGAGTTCGTGTTAACTAAAATAACCAAAGCTAACCCAACACAAACTAGCAACAAGAGATGCAACCGAAACACGGCGAACGCGGGGAGCTCGGGAGTGTTCAGAAGTCGCATAAGAACGAGCAATCAGCAGGATTGGGATGGGAGAGAGGTCGCACCTGCCGGAAAGGAAGAGAATCGCTCCTGCTCGTCCCGTCGGTGCCTGCGACAAAGCGCGAGCAGCAGAATTGGTAAGGGCGGCAGGAGGGGAAGCGATCGGCGGCGTCTCGCCGGGGTGGGGGCGCTCCTTACCCGCGTGCGTGCGATCGGGGCGGAGCAGCAGCAGCCGTGGTGAGATGAGCTGGGGCCTTGGGGGCATGGGGAAGACGGTGCCTTCCAGAACACTTGCAACTTGGGTACGCCTCAACTTTTCGTTGCGTCGGCCCATTCGTGGATGTGATAAATCTGGGCCTCCACGGTTTGTGGGCCGCATCATGACGTGTTACTGGGCCCAACGTAGTTTTTTTTCCAGTTTCTACTCTCTCGTCTCTACTTGCTGTCGCTGCGGCGGCCGGCCGCTTCTGTGTTTCTCCACCTGCGAGTAGTCCCATACCACCCAGCCGATGTCGGTTTTTTAGTTAATTTTTTGTTTTAACTTCTATCAATTGACATTATTCATCAGATTTATTATTCACAATAAAAATCATCGATCGCAGTTCAAAAGAACTAGCCTATATTCAACCCAATTCTTGCATTATACTGGCATGGGCACGTCTAAACATGTACTTTGAAGATTGCACTAAGTGCTTTTTTTTGCATGTAATAGTAGTTTTTTCAAGGGACATGTAGATGTAGTGATGGTGGTTTACGTGCTAATTGGTGGTGCAATTGAAGTTAAACAGAAAACAGAACTTGCTAGAAAGTTACAGTGGGCTTGCCTTTCAGAGTGCCGTACGTCCGAAAAATAATGGGCCGAGAAATCCCTGAGCTAACGGCCTACTTACCGCTGGATCCACAGCCTATTCCAGACCCATAAAAAAAGCCCAACTCGAGCCCACATATAAATACGCCCTCATTCTCCTTTCCACTAACTCGAAGCACAATCTTGAAAAAAATTAAAAAACTAACTCGAAGCACCACCAAACCAAGAGCACCCTCTCGAGAGATCTCCCACTCGTCGCCGCCGAATCGCGTCCGCCCGTCAACGGCGTCGAGCACCGCTGCCACCGATGGCCTCCCCGACCTGCTCTTCAACCTGCGCAACCTCTTCTACCTCGGCGCCTACCAGGCCGCCATCAACAACAGCGACGTCCCGGGCCTCGACGCCGACGCCTCCGCCGAGCGCGACGCCATTGTCTTCCGCTCCTACATCGCCCTCGGATCCTACCAGGTAAGAGCACCTATCCGCGACCCGCCGTGATTCGGGGCGGCGTTTTGGCTGGCTCTGATCCGTGCGTTTGCTTGTGGCTCCTCGCAGCTGGTGATCAGCGAGATCGACTCGTCCGCGGCCACGTCGCTGCAGGCGGTGAAGCTGCTCGCGCTGTACCTCTCCGGCGATAAGGTTAGCGCGCTGGATCTGATCTATCGATTGTGTTATGACCCCGCTTTTGGTCTGTGGATTTGGATCTGGGGTTGTTGCGGTGTGGTTTGCTGTCATTTAAGGGTCAGATCTGTCAGTTTACACTGAGCGATGTGGTCCGGGTTTAGATCCAATGCATCGTTTTGCATTCCGAGAGGCTGGGGACTGACGAGTCTCTTGATCCTTGTTAGTCAATACCATTTATACTGAATTACATGCTGTTTAGTGTCTGAAACCGTTAACACTAGCTCATTGCACAATGGGTGTTGTGACCTTGTGTTTGGGTGTGTCCTGAGAAAGAACGTTTTCCTACAGACCTAGGATGCATCAGGGATACCAGCATTCAATAATATATATCAGATTGGTACTCTGCGCTTGGGGGAAATGCCCTCTCCTCCCCACCCTATCAGAACATGGTGTTGAAGACAAGGTACTTATGGGCCGTTCATATTGGATTTTGTCTTTGGTGTTTTGCTTTGGTTTATGAATAGTAACAGTTTGTAGAGAGATACTCATATGCGATTTGGCCGATATAAATGGAGTCACTACAGTGTGTACTACAATCGCCTAGTAGACTCCGTCTTGAAAAGACATTCCGTTTGAAAGCTAGGTACGATCGAAAAGCCATTTCATGTAGAAAAGCAGTTTTTAGAAGCCAATACGAATATAGTCATAAAACAACATTGACAATTTAGTAGTACTAACACTTCATGAACACTTTTCAATGTGTTGGTGTGTTACATATGTTGGACGCATGGCATGCTGCCTGGTAGAATTGTTGGTGCAACCTATGCCGGGACTTATGAGCTCTGATTATATGTGTTGTATAATGTTGCGAAAGTGTGAGCTGCAGATAATCTGCACCACTTAATTAGAAAACACAAATTTGCTTTGTGTATTGTTGGAGAAATAAAGAAACTATTTTAGCTTCGGCCCTTGATAAAATATTAAGGGATATTGGTAGAAAAACTCATTTCTGAAAAGCATTTGCTTCTTAGCCAAACCAATATTAGATCAGGTAAAGATATTGTATGAGATGTTTTTTACCTTAGGGTATGTACTCTTTTCCAAACAAGAAGTAACTACACCTGGCAAATTGATGGTTGGCGAAAACTCACTGTAGTTGTAGAGCGGACGGCGCACTTGTGCATGCATGAATGTGTCTGTGTTTTGCACTTTAAAGGTGCTCCTGTTTAAATCTGTAGTATTCCACGATAGCGAAAGCTCAGAAGTATCTATCAAGGTTCCAACAAGATGATGGCATGCTCATAATGTATTTCAAAATTTAAACAGCTTGCTTTCGGTGCATATTGTACTAAAATTTCATTAGTATAGCTAAAACCTAGAAAGATGGGTGGTGATTTCTTAGTTTTTCCTATTATTTTTTCTTCTCATTCCATACACACTGAAATGCTTATATGTTATTTCTTTGTGCAACTTTGAAGGAAGGTGCAATCTCCAGTCTCAAGGAATGGTTGAGTGATTCAGCAATAGGAAGCAATCCTGTTTTGCGATTGATCGCTGGAATTATATTTATGCATGAGCAAGACTACATTGAGGCTCTGAAGCACACACACTCTGGGGGATCTCTGGACCTGTGAGTTTCTTTTTCCCTCTATCTTTAGATGGTTCAGCCTTTCAGTAGTGAATTCATTGTTGCATAACCATAGATGAGAGTGAGCAGAAGAAAGTGCTCTTTGTGAATTTTGATTGCCTCAGGAATGGTGTACAATTGTATTTAGTTCCAGTAAGAAAAGTTAAAATATTATTTTTGAAAAAGTAAGATATATTGCAGTTTTTGTCACATTGATCATTACTTCAATGATGTAATTGAACATTCTATTGATGCTTATGTTGCGAGCCTTCCATGACCAGATGCATTTGATGAATATCTTGTTGAATGTGATGGTTTAAAGTTGGAATGTTGGGAGGGAAGACTCATTATTATATCTTGGATGTGCTTCGGGTAGCAAGATCATTGACAGATAATTAGATGGTCATATTTTTGGGATGTACTGTGATTGGCAGTCTGGCACATATAGTACCACTTCCGAGATTTGTATTTTTACACTGCTAATTTATGAATTCATTGTGAACCTTGGTGGTTGGCATATTATGTTTTAGTGTGTCCTACACCCATGAAAGTAAGTAAGAGTGTTGATGATCTTAATGTCTTGATTACAGGCATGCATTGAATGTCCAGATCTTCATTAAGATGCATCGTTCAGACTACGCTGAGAAGCAATTGAAGATCATGCAACAAATTGATGAAGACCATACACTGACACAACTTGCAAATGCGTGGCTGGACATTGCTGTTGTAAGTAATTTCACAGTCTAACGTCGTAAAGTACTGAAGTTTTAGCTTTGCATTGGGCTTTGCTGGAAACAGGTGTTCATCATCATTTTAATCTATGGTGCAGGGTGGCTCTAAGATCCATGAAGCTTACCTCATATTCCAAGACTTTGCTGAAAAATACCCAATGACAGGAATGGTTCTAAATGGCAAGGCAGTTTGTTGTATGCACATGGGGAATTTTGAGGAGGCTGAGACTCTATTGCTTGAAGCATTGAACAAGGTTAGCATTGGTGACCCCCATTTCAATGAAAGAAGCAATAAAACATGTGAAGTTTGGTATTTTATTTGACACACGCAGGGATGTAATGATCAATACAAGGTACTCAACACCTGTTTTTATTCTTGTAGGACGCAAAAGATCCAGAAACTCTTGCCAATCTTATTGTATGCTATCTCCATCTTGGCAAGCCATCATCACGATTCCTCAGGTACAAAGTGTAACCCAATTATACAGTTTCTACTCCTGTGCTGCTGTTTTTTAGTTCATTGGTGTAGTACAGTGGTATTGTCATGATGTGTCAAGTGAGCTTTCCTTGTGGATTCTAGCTAATTTGGTAGATACATGCCAAAAATTGATTTTAGAAAATATTTGTTAACGAATCCATATGGATTGCACATATACACTCTTCAATATGTACCAAGGGGAACAATTATTAGCAGATGCTATTTAAAAAATAAATTACTTGTTTCCACCTACTTGTTTTAAGCTTAACGTTAAAGAGGCCTAAACTTTCAAGATTAGCAGTTAAATAGTTGAATTGAAAATGCAAAAGGTATCAGAAATTAGCATTCTGGTCCAAATATCTAGTGTGCAAAAAGCTTCCACCTTGGAGCAGTATTTTTTATTTTGTTCTCACTTGTCAGCTTTGTAACAGTAGCCACTCAATTATCTTAGTCAAGTGCTAGCAATTGTACGATTGGCCCAGCTATTTAAGAAACATGGACTGTACTATTGTCAATTGGTTGATCTCGGATGTTGTAAGACCTGCCAGGAATAGGACCACAGTCAGATTGTCATGAGATACTTTTCCCATTTGAACTAGCGAATCATTTTCTCTTATTCCGGTGGATGAATTTGTCTGTTCTAGTTTTGTGCAGAACAGCTATGTTTTTTGGCCTCTGATCCTGATTTTGCATATCTTGGATTAACATGTTGTAGCCACTTGTTCCTGATCTGATATATCCGGACGAGGTCTCCCCAGCAACTTGAAACTGACCTATATTGGCTGTGTTCAACAGTCCAGCTTTTCCACACGGTTTCCAGGAAATTGCTCTGCTTGTTTTAGATGCTTGGTATCTAGTATGAAAAGAAGTGGTAGGCTATCATGCTAAGATCTCCTACCCATCTTTGGTTTCAAAGGGATGTTCATAAATCACTTAGGGACATCCTAAACTTTTTTAAAAAGTCAATTGATGGCTCGTGATATATGTTTGACTGATGTGTTAATAGTTGAGAGGAACATCAAGGCTAATAACCTAACAATCGATCTTAATGAAAACTCTGACAATAAACCATAGAACATCTTCCTTGTTTTGTTTCATTGTTTAGCACCTGATCGTTGATTGACAGTGTTTACTATTTTGACGAATTAAAACAACTGTATCTTTTTTCTAACTTTGTTTAACTGCTTCTGCAGCCAGCTGAAACTATCACATCCTGATCACGTGCTAGTTGAGCGGGCCGCATCGGCCGAAGGTAACTTTGAGAGGGCCCTCCAAGCCGTCGCCTGAACTCAATCCGCCAAAACCCCTGCCAGATTGCAGATAGCGCATTGATCCCGTGTTCCATTTTGAGTGACTTAACACAGTGAAGTATGTTGGTTTTGCTTATCAATTTTACTCGATGGTGGTAATACTACCCGGCCAATCCTGTACTCAAAACATCTGCTGTATAAAAAAAAAATGTAGAATCGTGAATGGTGAAATCTGTCGTCAAACATCGACATTCTGTTATATTCTGCTGGATTAGTACATTGTCGATTCTTGCTTTGAGCGACGTTCTTCGAATCATGTAAACGACTCGTTTGTGCGCTGTGCTGGACCTCTCGCTGATTCCCCGTGTTACCAGTTTGGCATGCTTGGATTTTGACGTTTTGTGATGTTAGTATCACTACTATAGAAATATTATTAGTAGACGTCAAATCACAAACGATTTGATAAAACTGTCTATGACGTACATTATCACAGATGGTTTTAATTTGGAGATCGTCTGTGTTGTTGGTGTCGGAAAAAACAAGTATCATAGACGGTTCTTATTAAAAATCATCTGTGATAATCTTGAATTATCATCAACGACGAGCTCGTGACTCTAGACTAAGCCATTGAAATATTCTAGTGGCTTAAAAGCGACATTTGCGTGGAGACTTTTTCACCGGTAGCAGGTTCACAAGGGCAGTCTGAACCAGAGCTACATGCACTAGTGTCATCTCCACAAGGCCTATCTCCACCACCGCTACCTGTACCGGTACTATGTCCACGGGTGCTATTCCCGGTGATGCAACTTGCACCAGTGTTACCTTTACAGTCAACTACCATGAAGTCGACCTACAGCTGAGGCAGCAGGGGCAAATCAAAGAAGACCGATGATGATATCATGTACCTGCCATTGGCCCGCAAATTCGTGCCGGCGAGCCGATGATCGTCCCGGAAAAGCGCCTTATAACCATAGGACTTGATTGCCAGAGATTATACGCTTGGTATATAGAACAAGCCAATAAGCCATAGGGAGAACGGCGCTCAGGTATCATTGTCAAATTTAGGGCAGATCATTTACAGCACGAAGTTTATGATTGTGTCTTCGCAGTGACCTTTGAGGATTTATTTGATCTTTTCACACTCAACGCTCTCGACGCCTCACTCGTTCCATGCTGAACGCTAT
This sequence comes from Bonia amplexicaulis, assembly GCA_036346245.1. Lineage (NCBI taxonomy): Eukaryota > Viridiplantae > Streptophyta > Magnoliopsida > Poales > Poaceae > Bonia > Bonia amplexicaulis. The sequence continues at coordinate 16,707,333 of CM070745.1, read as the reverse complement.
AAGTGTGTACAATCACAGTTTCCGTTCATGTAATACCGATATATGTCATATATAATTTGTGTGTTTTTCTATGTATATATAGACACATGGTGACTGAAGCTAGATCATCCAAATCACCAATTGGTTCTCTAGACTCACGCTTGGTCGCCATGGATACCATCAACAAGAATACATACTTCATTGAGAGGTATATTACAACAACATTGCTGGCTCACCGCGATAAGGAATTTGTACTTATGCCCTACAATCAGGGGTTTCATTATATTTTAATTTTAATTATACCAAAATAGAATAAGGCAATATACCTTGATTCCGTAAGTAAGAACAAAACCGACTACACAGTTATCGGCCAATTACTCGATAGGTAAGTACATTTTCTCCATACATAATTATATTGTACTCTTTCTTTCCTTCCGAATGACTAAGCTAACTTTTTCGAATTATGAAGGTCGTTCGCCACGTACGTTGAAGAGAACGTGGCTCGACGGAAGGGGCCAAGCCCTTGCAACATGTTCGAATTTTTTGGGTATTTGCTAGTAAACATTAATTAATCCTATATAACACTTGGTAGTAATGCATCTTAAATTAACACATTCTATTTTTTGCAGTGCCACTAGCAGCAGCCAGGCAACACGTGTGGATTCTACGTTTGCCACCATATGAAACTACTATTCGATTCCTCGAAGATTACCAATCCTAAGGTTTGTCAATCTTCCCACAATTATTTCATACGTATCAGGTTATATATGTACGCACATTGATATTCCTATCGACAGACTGCGTCCATCCCTACAACTGCATTGCAACAGCCTAATCTTGCACGAATTCGAGGAGAGTGCACGTACTTTTTAGTGGCTGGAGTCATAAAATCATATGGAGAATTCCACAACGTACAATGATTTTTTGTTTGGGATAAGATTGACATTGATTGTAAATGTGTATTTGTTAATGAATATTTTATTTCATTTCAATTGATTGATTTACGAAATAGATGCTTTATGTTTGTGAAATGAACTGAGATGTGAATTGGATGTATACATGTACATGTTGATCTGCTTGTTTCAGAGGGCATGGCTAACATTTCCTGAGGCTAGCCAATAAACAGAAATAGATTTAGGGGTAGAAGAGAATAGCACAGATGGTTTTTAACTAAAAACCGTTTGTGCTACCGTTTGTATCGCAGACGGTTTGTAATTAAAAACCGTCTGTGATATTTACACCACAGACGGTTCGAAAGCCGCCTATGATAACTTTGTATCATTACTGACATATAAATTCAGATGACTTACAAAACTGTCTGTGATGACGTTTCTAAACCGTTTGTAGTATGGTTTTCTATAGTAAGTGTATGCTTATGTATGCGTGTAGGCCAGCTCATGTTTGTCTGCTGGACGTATGTCGCTGGAGAAACAGCCCCTTAATGTCACTTGAGGGTACCGCTTGAAAGAGGAAATGTTTGGCCATCGGCTTATTAACATGCATGGTTGGTATTTTTAGTAAACAGATCGGTGCTGCTACTCATGAGCGAGTAGCAAGCATAAGCGATTGTCAGATCAAGCATACAGTGCTTTCTCGACCTGGGCTACAAGTTGGCTATTTGGCATCTGGCGATCGGCAAGCGATAACACAATTACACTGTGTCTTATGGCTAAAATTATATTATAGCGGTTGAAATTTCACTGTAACTGAAAGTGGCTTATTAGACATAATTAAAATTAAAAAAATTAAAAATAGAAAAAAAATGCTAGTTCATCACGGACAACACAAACGAATACGGGAAAAAAGAACCGACAAAAAAGCTAAAAAACCATAAATTCAGAAAAAGATGAAATCTATAAATAGTAAAAAAATAAGTCAAAAACAAGAAGCTAAAGCTGAAACGAGCAAGACATAGCCCCTTCAATTGAGAAGCCCGTCTAAAGCATGCAGTTCATTGTGCAACCTGCACCGTAATACAAAAATCCAACCTCAGATGCAGTTCATTGCTGCATCGTGTCAATAAAAATATCTCTTATTTTTCTATACTACAAATAACGTTGATTTTTCCCAAAGAAAGGAGTTGGATCGATGGCACTCCTACATGGCAGTAGGAATGTAGGATATGGGATCCATTTGCCACTTTGCAGAACAAGATGAGCAACATCCAAGCATACGTCTGAAACTTCAAATACATTGCGCACACTTTATTCATAAATCTTCCAAATTACTACAAATCCAAAGACCAACTCACACTTACATATATGCACCGTACAGTATCTGATAACAATTACACAACACATTTCGCAGCTCCCATCCACAAGTCAGAGCTCATGTATAGTCTACACATGTGATATGTATGTATAACCAGAGATGCAAGACTCATCATGTAATTAAGTACTTACTTTGATAGCTTAATCCGTGCACGCATGCATGCAGATGCAGGTGCATGCTGCTAATTAACGAGCTTAAGGGCACTGGAAGCTGGAGGGCACGTGCTTGCCGCAATCGTTGACAAGCACCTCGATGGCGATGGGCAGCACGAGGCTGACGCTGAGCACCTTGGCCTTGATGGTGGTGCAGAGGCAGAGCGCGGCGTCGAGGTCGGCGACGCCGGACAGCAGCGGGCAGCACGCCTCTTTGGCGCTGGCCCCGACCACCGCGTGCACCAAGCCGTTGAGCACATCCACGCACGCCAGCAGCTTCAGCGTGTTGATCGGGCACTTGCCCGTCGGCGACGGCGTGTACGGCGTGGCCGGCGGCGGGGGGCAGGGCACGGACGACGGCGGGGGCTTCACCTTCGGGGGCGGCGGGGGAGGCTTCGGCTTCGGGCAGTGGGGGCAGGCCGCGGCCGGCACCAGCTGGGCAATCAGGGAGAGTGCCAGGAGCAGGAGCGGCACAATGCGGTGGTTCTTGGCGGCCATGGCGGCTCTTCGACTAGCTTCTTCTCGCTCTTGGCTAGACTTAGCTGGTGCGGGGGGAGTGGAAGAACGGCGAGTTCTCTTATATAGGCGTACGTGAGGACGTCAAGTGATGGCGTCTTGGTGTAATGTCTCGGTGGCCAAGGTTGTGGTTGGCGTCGAGCTGGGCTGCTTCTTCGAGGAGGTCATGGCGCGCGGCATAATAGCTTGTGTTTTCGCTCTTGGAGTCGCGCGTGCGTGCATGTGAAGATGTGGAGCCTGCGTGTCGCGGTTAAATCGATAGCCGGAGCCAGTTTTTGACTGTCGCTCGCTACTTGTTCTGTTACTGTTTTTGAGCAAGCATGTCTTCCTTAATGCGGTAATTTTGAGATATAGTACGGTAATACCGTCGTTGAAACCTTAGCCAGGACAGTACAGGTTGGAGGAGGAAAGAAACATCTCCGCGGGAAGAGAGGAGCAAAGAGCGCAGATAATCTTCGTTTGTCCAACCGAAGATTTATGGAGTAAATACAAAAAAAAGAGAATTAGATATCCGGTACTATCTGTGTCCGATTCTAAAAAAATAATCAAAAATAGGATATATAATAGGAGATATCTGTTCGTATCCGCTCCTATTGCACTCTTATCTAGGAGACCTAGACATCTAGTAAGTACCTCACGCGGCCTAGCTATATACTCTCTCCAATTCCAAATATAGAGCATTTTAGAATATGTGCAGATCAAACATTTTAAAGTTTGACCAAAAAAATACCAAGATTGACAGCATGAAATTAGTATTACTGTATCTATAATTAAATATCTTTTATAATGTATAATTATTTTTATCTGAAATAGAAACATTTTCATAAAAATTAACGGTCAAAGTATTACCTTGGAGTGTGTGTCAATACTCAGAATGACTTGTATTCAGAATAAGAGGAAGTATGTTCTACAAGGCAACATGCTCCACAAATCAATTACACATTTACACTATGGAAATAATTGCCTAGTTATAGTTTGGGAATTGCCTAATCAACTTGTACTAGCAGCAGGTTCTCTGTTCTTCTTTCTAACATGCACCATGCATAATGCATGGGCCCTTACTCCGTTGGCACTGTCTTCAGATATTTAGAGGACCAGCAGCTAACTAGCTGGCATGGCCAAGACAGTGTGTCTTCTTCTTATATTATTTCATTCATTCAGTCATCTGTACCACAGTACAAATCTAGAGGCCGATACGAAGTTTCTTCAAAATGAAAGAGAGAGAGAGAGAGAGAGAGAGAGAGAGAGCGCTCTGCCTCTACCGTGCGCCGAAGGGTGCACATCTCCACAACTGAATCCATTACAGTTTGGACTTTTAGATGCAAGTGGAAGATCCATTGATCAATGGTTACGATTGCTAAAAATGGTTTTCAACTTTTGCTTTAATATTTAACTTTTGAACAAAATATTTTTTCAAAACGGAGTCTATAAGTTAATTATAGTATACGTTAAAAGACCAACATCTGTATTAACCAAAATCACAAATAAGTATCTCTCTTCGTAATCTCTGTCGTAAACAGCTAAAATTAAAAAATTTCAGTCAAAAGACATAAGCCGTAGCCATATCAAATAGACCTAATACCTCTCTGCCCTCCGTACGAGTACACTAGGCCGTAGACTCCATCGCTCAATTATATATCAAATACGTATATTTCTGTCAAAAAAAACACGCTAGTGTACGAGAGATCGATCGACGATGGACAGGGAGGTGATGGCCCGGCCGGTCTCTTCCAAGAAAGGCCACATCAAGCAATAGAAGCCCCTTGGTAGGGCGTGCAGGCGCGCGGTTTGGCGCCTTCCCGTGCCGACATCATGCATAGCTATCTGTCATCTATCTCCTGCTCGATCTCTCTAGTTTTTTCACCACCATTAATCCCCTAGTTTGAATTTGAACAATGCACACATATATGGGCTTCAATTTATTTGTGATCCTCCTCGTTCAACTCGCGCCATCTTTGGACGCCACAAGAGACCTTCCGTTCCTCTCTTACATTGATAGCTGGTAGCTACTAGCTAGTGGCGGAGCTTCAACAAAAAATAGAGGTGGTCAAGCTACTGAATTGTATATAGAGATCTGGAACGTTGGATCACCATCCAACGTCCTAAAATCTGACTATTTTTGTACTGAAAATAGTTAAATATTGTATAGACACTCCCTTGTATATATTAGTCATTTGTTAGGAAAGGCAAACAGTGTCTACATAGAGTAAAACATCCGTACATCATCAAGGATTTCAAAGAAAAAAATATATATATACATCATCAAGTACTTTTCATTGTCGCTGGTCCGTTGTGCGGCACAAATCGAGCCTCCCTTCCTGTCTCCAGGCTTGCAGTTGATCTCTGGCTTTTGTTGCTTTCCTTCCAGAAATCTATGTCGATCTGCTGGTACTTATTTACCACTAGTAGAATTGTGGAGAACTAGCGGTACCTGCCCTGTTTGGAAGGGAGGGCTCCTAGAAGCTTTGCACTCACCGGTGTTTTCACTGTTTCAACCCATGATTAATTAGTACAACCGGTGTGACATCCATGTCTTATAGTGAAAGGCCATGGCACAAATCTCACTAACTATTGCTGCATGTCATCTACGTATGTAGCTGAAGCTGAATTTGTATCTCGAGATTGCACGAAATATGAGGACAGCCGGCCAAATCAATCACCTGATCCGATGAATCTCTTACTGTATTGTGTATCCTCTGAGATATACATGTATGGAATTCGAGTTAAAAGTATGGCAAATTCGACGGCAGATGAGATTGAGGATATCCCTTAGAGTTAAAAATCCACATGCGTGCACACTAGAATTACTATAGATGTGTTTAGTAATCATTCGAATATTTTATTTTAAACAAGCATCCAAATTTGTGACCCTTAAAATTAAGATTCAACGACTCTCATCATTTCCCCCTTATTATATAACCCCTAACCCCTGTCCCGACCCCGCCATCTCCCACCCCGCGCCCTTCGCGCCGCCCCTCCACGTCACCTCCACACCTCCCTCCTCATCGTCAACGTCGCCCCTCCTCTTGCCGGAGTAGCTCTGCGCCTCCCCTCGCCACCCCCGCCCTCTCCTCATCGCCACCCTCCACGCCGCCCGCTACCTTGCTCGCTGCTCCCACCACCGCCCACTGCCCCTGGCCTCCCTCCATACCTAGGGGAACGGTGAACCTTAGACACTGGCGAGGAGAAAGAAGCGGTCGCCTGAGAAGAAGGTGGAGATGATGGCGTATGAATCTTCGTGCACATTCAAAGGTGAAAATTTTATATAATTGTTTAGAAGGGAAATATTCGGGTGATATTTATCAATGGAATAACGACCAATGATTAATTTGTTTTCATTTAAACGTCTCATAAAGCTGCTAGCTTTTTGAGCCCGATCGAGGACGGAATGTGAAAAATGGCGAGAGGGTTTAGGGGGTGTTGAGGGAAGCTAAGGAAAATTTTCCAGAATGTAAGTGCAGAAATATTTTGAATATTGAAATTCTGCTATTTTCAAGAGTTGAAGCGATAAATATGTGATGAATACTCTTCTTGCCACTTACTTTATTGAATGTGATGTTACGGTCTAGCAGCTATATCTCATCACACATGCATACGAGATAATTAATTTCATTATTGGTCAAATAAATCACGCAAGCGACGATTATGTATCGAATTTGATAGGAATGTGTATTTTCAAAAGAAGATACACGGCCGCTCTTCCAAAAAAAGAAAAAGAAGAAGAAGATACGGCCGAATCTTATAGCTCTGTCCGAGTTTGCTAGAATAGTTGTAGGTTTAGATGCATGCGAGCCTCTCTCTTGGCTAGCTATGAACAGATCAGAGATGCAAATAGTATGGTGAACTCATCCCAATAGTTCACTATGCTCATGCGTGTCAAGTACGTAGCAATTACATGCCATGTTCGTCTTGATTCTGGCGTGAAAGAAATAATGGGGACTATTTGCATGCATGGCCCAACACAATGCCACCTCCCATCTTGATACGTAGTACTTGACTAAACCATACTCTTGTGCCAGAACGCGTGGGACCAGGAAGGAATTCTCTTCGTCTACTACTGGAACATGCATGCATGCATGCATGTAAACCTACTTTAAGTACTCTTTGGTTGGCGAAATGCGTGCTCTAGCTACTTTGGTCATATATGTGTTCGATCTGCTGTACTCTCGATCGATATATATACATGCATCTCTCACCAGGGATGTGATGCCTCACCGGCCGGCAAGCCATTTTGTCCGAATCTACTACAAGCCTAACAAGAAGCCGTATGCGCGCATGCAGTGTTTTAATTAGTTCCTTAATTGGTCGGCCGGCACTCAGCATACGTTGTACGTAGATTCAGAGCCCCTCTTATGTATGTGTATGTACATAAGACATATACACACACTGCTTGCTGAGAGTGAGACGCTAGCAATGCTAGTAGTACATTTGGTGACAAATAAATTTGTCAAAACCAAATCAGCCTCAGTTGACCAGACATATTGTACGTACGTACGTCCTGCTTAATTAGGGCACGTACGTACAAAGAAGGCTGGTTATTCAACCCGCACCGCATGCCCTGGGGGCTAGGCAACGTACGCACGTACGTAGTGGCACGCGCGCTCTCATCTCACAATGTCGGCCATCCAGTTAGGCATGCAGCAGCCTAGATTGACGGTCGATCGATCGGGACATCGTTGATCGGTAACACGTCTTCGTTCGTGCGTGTGCTTGCGCGCTGCGTCTGATCGACAAGGCCTGCCTGCCATATCGCGTACGGCGCGCGTAAAATGGACCCGTCGTACGTACTAAGGTGTGGCCAACAGGGCAGCAGCCGGCCGGCAGGCGTCGACCCCAAAACGCCGGCCGAGCGTATATTACTGACCCGACTGTAGGCGACGAGTTACGTACAACCAGTGCATCACACTCTATGTCAACGCATGTACATCTTAAATATTTGTGGCTGTGTCGTTGTTGTAAGTTATAGCTGATAATTTTTGTCTGTATATTTTGAAACGATAATAGAAATCGCTGACACAGATAGTACATATGATTTAGGTTATGCTCGGTTGGGCTAAATTTCGGTGGCTTACGGCTAAATTTTCACTGTAGTTGGCTGAAATTACATTGTATCTGATGATGGCTTATTTGACATAATTAAATTTTAAAAAAAATTAAAAATGAAAAAAATAGGTTAGTCCATCACATATAATACAAATAAATACGGAAAAAAAGAATCGATAAAAAACTTAAAATAAACCAAAAAATCAGAAAAAAAAACAAAATTTAAAAAAATAAATTAGAAGTCAAAAGTTCAAGCCCAAATGAACAGGGCCTTAGGTTAGAAAAGCTGTCTAGAGAAACAGAGACGACTTAAAAAATCGTCCAAAATTTTGATTTTTGAAAAGCTAAAAAAGGTAGGGCCTCTGTCCCGCGATTTGGGTGGGCCTTTAACCGCGGATCGATGCACCTACAGCAGTCACTGTTACTGATCGTGGGGCGACAAAAAAACGGTAAAAGAAGAGCGAAAAGGAGACGGCCAGGATATCAGGTGTGGCAGACGAGCCCACGCAGGCAACCCAGATTGCACATGCCCAAATCTGCTTCGTCCGGCCCAGCTATACGAGCGGCGGGACGTCGAATTGGCCGGTCCTGATTAGGATCTGGGAGGCAGGCGAGAAACAGGCCAGGGCCGACCCCCCAAGCCCAACCGCGAGGTGCGGGCGCGGCCTGGCCACTGGCTTTCACGCGTGATTGATCCATTCTGTACGGCCCATATGCCGCCCGCGGCCTACTTTCCTCTGGACGCGCGGTCGCGGCCGTGTCGTCCCACTATGGGTGGACGGGCCGCAGGCCACTACCCATCGCCCAGAGAGTCGGAGACCATTGCTATGGGCTAGCTGGGTCAAGGCCACCAATTTGCCGCCAGCCTCATCGTCGATATTACTGGGACTCGTACTCACATTATGAATTTACGATGTTGCCCTCACTCAATAGACGAATCACAAACCACGCAAGAGCGACACTGAAAAATACCGGACCCACATGAGTGCACGGAGCCTCGCATGATAAAAATGCAACAGAGAGTACATGAAGGCGGCCAGCCGGCGGCCCTCCAACTTTGGTCAACCTAAGCTCTGGTGACGGAAAGTATCGTACATACGTATCCGATAAACCAATCAGTAAACAAAAACCCCCATAACGACACGTTGCTATAGGCTATAGCCAATATTCGTCCCATTCCTTTTTAGTCTATAACTTACAACTTATTTATGATTTTATTTGAATAAATAAATATAGTGCTTTTCTACCGTCTGTTTAAAACGATTTATCGATTTTTCGTATTTAATTCTTTCACACAAATATTCACTTTAAGAGTAAAATATGATCAGCCGTAGTTATAAGCTATCGACCGAAGAAGAAAAAAAAAGGACATATCCATTAGCGGAGCTTTCGAGCAGTACTGTTCCGCACTTGTTCTACAGCTTCTAACGACTAGAACGGTAGCTACAAGGCACAACACCGGCAGGCAAGCATGTCAGCCTCACTTAAAACAGAGATGCTACGAGCATCGATCGCCCAGTGCTTTACTTGAGCATAAAGCAAGCTAAGCCAAAGTCCAGACACGTCACGCCGTACCAGCGCCCTAAATTGTGTATTGCCCTAGTGGCAAGCAAGCATAGATACCAAAATTAAACAACGAGAAAGGCCGGGGGTAAGAAAACACAGCAGCATCCAAGCCATGGCCACTGCATATGCCTCCCTCCTGCAACAGCGTAAACCCAACGCAGCACAGCACACTCGAACCAAGTGAGATGGAGAGATAATAAGGGCCCGTTTCGATTTTCAACGTGATCTTTTTTGTCTTTATATTGTTCGTGAAAATATAATAGTATTTTTATTATTTTTATTTTTTTTATTTTTCATTAATTGAATATCTAAAAAATCTAACAGCCGCTACAATATCATTTTAGTTAAAAATCATAAAAAAATCAAATTAGATGGGACCTAAAGCTAGTGTGTGGAACGGTAACCACGGGCACGTTTTCTATAGTAAGCGAAAGCAACCAACGGCTATGTTTTTTTTTTTGGCTTTTAACTTCGGTTTCTCCGGAAGCCAAAATAAATAGGATAGATTTTTTAAGCGGCTTTTCAAAACCACTTCTTTAAATGATTTTTTGAGTCTAAAATCATTTGTACCGTCCATATTAGTGTCTTCATAATCCGTCTCCGTCTCAAAAACGCAGACAAAAGTAGAAACTGGATCAACACACAGCATAACAGAACAGGATCATCATGACCACTACACAGATCGATCTCCTTTTCGCTTTCTACCGCCGACTCTTTCCCTGCTTTGAGATCGATGGCCAACCGACACTTCTTCCTCTCCTTCAGCGTCGCAGCCACAGCTATACCAGCTTCCTCCTCCTGGTGCACTGGCTACTGGCGCCAGTGTGCTGTCACGGATCGGCAGAGGAAAGGACAGTGCAGAGGCGATCATGGCACGCAAGAGCAGAATCAGCAGATCGGTAGTGTCGTGGCTGCTCTTCTGCTTGCTCCTGGCCGGCACCACTCAGTGTGGTAAGTTCACTTCCAAGCAAGATATTACAAGTGTCATTTTTTTGCATTTGAGTGAGTTGCTGCTGTCTCTCTGAAGACAACCTGCAGTCTGATCCCTTCACGTGTAGAAGTGATCAATCGTTGTGTTCCTCGGTTGTGATTGCTTTCAAGAATGTTAATTTCTCACACATGATTGTGCACCGCTGTGAGTTTCAGCATCCACAGTCTAGATAATTTAGATTCAGGCAAGTTTACACAATTCACTCAAAACATGGTCATTTTGCTAGTGTGTGTGTGTATGTATCATGTATGCATGCATGTTCTGTGCCACTTGGGGGAAAATTGAGAAATTTGAAGTGTCAAATCTCAGCGATCAATCTTCTTTAATCCAAAGTTGCTTACGTACTGATTAATTGGACTCTTGTTCGTGGAGCAGAAGCGAGAGCTCTGAGGCAAAGCAAGAAGAACTCACTGCTCAATGCTCTGTTCAAGCTCAACTTCATCAAGACAGTGGAGCCAACGTACCTACCTCCTCCTGCGAACCCTAGCAACAATGGGGACGCCGCGAGCCTCGCCGCCGCCGACAGCAGCGACGGCACCAACCCTCCGTTCTGCGTCAACCCTCCAAACGCTCCGTCGACACCTCCATTCACCTCGACGCCATCCACGCCTTTCATCCCGAACCAGCCTCCGCCGCTGCCGCCGATCAGCCCCTCGCCACCGTCCTTCGAGCCGAGCCCGCCGGAGAGCACCCGAGCTCGAGCCCACCGACGACATCCACGCCGAACCCGCCGCAGCTCGGCCCGAGCCCGCCGATCTACGGGCCGAGCCCGCCCGAGTTCGGCCCGGGCGGGCCGGGGTTCTTCGGGGGGCGGCGGGTTCCTGCCGCCGATCGTGTACCCGCCGCCGCTGGCTCCGCCGGGGGCCGGGCAGGCGCTGTGGTGCGTGGCAAAGCCGACGGTGCCGGACCCGATCATCCAGGAGGCCATGGACTACGCGTGCGGCTCCGGCGCCGAGTGCAAGTCGATACAGCCCAGCGGCGCGTGCTACCAGCCCAACACCGTGCTCGCGCACGCGTCCTACGCCTTCAACGACTACTGGCAGACGACCAAGGCCTCCGGCGGGAAGTGCGACTTCGGCGGCACCGCCACCATCGTCACCAGAGACCCAAGTAAGCCTCAAGCTCCAGCTCCATGCATGCATGCATGGCTCCTCACGATCTTGCCATCTTGGTTTTGTTTGTGATTTTTGCCTCATCTCTGCAGGCTACGAGAAGTGCGCGTTCAACCTTCTATGAGGGTACGCAGAGCAGAGATGCAGCGGAAACAGACTGCAGATCGACGCGCAAATTTTTTTCCAATGCTTTGTTGGGAGTCATTAACTCCATTTGCTTCTAGGCCGCTGCACTGCAGATTTTGTACCTAGCTGTTTAGTCAGGCTGCTTCTTTTCCCATTTTAACTTTCTCATTTTAACTTTCCGATGTGTCTAAATATTATCTGAATATTTTTTTTAACAATTATCTAGATTTGATATCGTTATATTAGAGATCCAACAGTTCCTTTTTTTTGTAGAGAGATTTTTTTAGAGGGGGTGGATGAAGAATTTATGATCATTGAATCTCTAATCCAATGATCACAAATCTGAATAATAGTTAGGAAAAAACATCCAGGTAATGTTTATCAACATCCTAAACTTTCAACTTTCTTTGCCCAATTATTTAAGTCAGATATGCTAACTTCATGCTCACGCCAACCCCTGGAATCTCTGGTTGTAAAAGCTGTAGGAAAGTTGGATTCTGTCTGATCAAGCTGACTGCTTTCAACACTTAACAAACTGAGAGAGAGAGATACACAATCATCCGCTGCTCAAAAATATGATTGGTAGCTTAGCAAAAGGAAACCTTGGTTTCGACACAAGATAACAGAGTGGGACAAGGCTCAGCTACTAGCCTAGTACCACGAGTTATTCTGATGCTATTGAGCACTTGGAAGACTAGATCCTTATTTCAAGGAAAAATTGGTTCAATAGCACTAAGATGCCCACTTTAAAAGAGTCAGTACAACGCATCTGTTGCTCGCACAAAGCTCGAACTCTGATGAAACCTTAAGCCTTGATCCATACATACCACCTAATTTTTGTTTCAACAGCATCACATAAACAGGATAATATATACTCTATCTGATACATGTGAACAGGATAAAATACAGGAAACACTTATTTTTCTGATGAAACAGCCAAAGATGGATTGCTAACTTGGAGTTTGAGTGGCTCATGGATAACTGCATTCACTGCACTGACCATTTCCTTCGGCGAGCTAAATCCATCAGTCTTAAAGTAGAACAGGTGAAGTATCTTGCACATCTTCCAGAATAGCTCCTTGCATGGCCTAGGAACAGCACTTTCTTCCCTAAGGACCAGTCTTAGCAAGTCTCTCCTAGAAGTGTCTATGGACTTCTGTATCACCTTTCTAGTCGCTTCTAAGGACATAGAACCACCACTGTGAAGAACAAGTAATGAGACACTATTCAGTTTTCCCTCGCTACCCTCCCGCTGCAGCAGTAGATCAAAAATTTGTCAGAGTTGTCCGATTACACTTTACAAGCATAAACTAAACAACAATTGGGCTAATTGCTATTCTCTTAACAACTAATAGCTAATTAGAGACTGAAAATGACTGTCAATCTTCATGGTTATGAGAATTTTTAGTCCTTCAGAATTAACGTGATGTCTCTAATCTCATCAATTATTTGCATGTAATAAGATAGATAAATTTATGTATAAAGATATGTGGAATCATATAGCATAAAATAAAATTATAATTGATCTTGCGGAATGTAAGGATATGTAGGGACATTTCTCATAAAGGGACCCAAATACCTCAAAGCTTTGACTGTCATTCATGAAACGGCCGCAAGTGCTCATTAGCCTAAATAATTCATTGTACTCTTGATCCCTGATAACATACTCCAAGATCTTTGGTCCAACACAATACAATGCCGGGAGCACAATGGGGCCCAGCGCGAATGAGACAACAGCATTTCCCATGTATTCTTCAACCGTTGGTACATATTGGCGCCTCTGCCATTCTGCCTCGGTCATCATAGACCTCAATAGCTGTAGCCACTGCAGATAAGTTTCAACTTGTCAATACTAAAACAGTGCAATGCATAATCAGGGGATCGCACATGACACTCACTATTTCTATTAGGTGTTTGGTAACATCACGGTCTTGTATTGCAGAAGCCTTTGCTCCAAGCTGGTTCACTGTAGTGTAAAGAGCACAAAATACTATTTTTACTTGTTCAGAGTAGAACTCATCTTTGTGATGCCCATCCCACCTATTACAACCATTGGCAAAACAGGTAAGGCGAGTTAGCTGCGCATAACAAGCATTACTTACGAAAGAGCAGACAAAGGCATCTAGTTATAGGATTGTACATCTCAACTAATGTTATGAGGTTTTCCAATTCTTCTTTTGATCCTCCAACATCGAAGAAGTCATCAACAACAGTTGTGAGAACGCCATTCTTGGCCCATGACATGCGGGCATCAGACAATTCAGGGGGGAATATGGTAGCAGCAGCAGAGAGATAACAATATGTCAACTTCTGCCGTGCAAATTGTAGCTGATCCAGTCTGTTGTCTTTCACCCAACTGTAGCAACAAAATTTTGCAAAATTATCTAAGTTAAATAGATAAGAGAGCATAACATGACAGCAGGCGGAATTACCTATCAAGATGCTTGAGTTCATCCTGGTAAATAGATTGAGAGGCACTAAAATTTTCAACAGCCAAAGCTAGAAGATCTTGATTCGCACAAGGAGGCCTGATTAAGCAACATATTTGAAATTGGTGTCTAAGATATATATTACTCAGAATTCATGAAACAATTTTTTTTGTGAAATGAAAATCTTACAAGTATTCTGTCTTTAGCATCTGAGAACCCTTATCATCAAAATGTTCGATGTTTCTCTTGTGGTCTAGACGTTCCAGTGTGGTGTAGAAGGGAAACTTAAGAGCATACTCCATCTGAAATAAAAAAAAGAATAGAGTTGAACAAAACTGAACCCCCAGATATGGAATTTCAAACTTCATGAAAGCACCTCTCGAAAGACTGGAGTTTTTTGTACCCCATTAGAGCACAGCTTTTCCTTCAATAAGCCGCCTGACCAGGAGCCTATGTTATCTAAGATCAATTCATTTTCTGCTATACTGACTTTTGAAGCCTTGTATAATTCCAGTATAGATTTTGTATCATTTAGATATCCTTGAAGTGAATCACGGAAAGTGGAAGCTTCAGCAACATGAGACAACTCAACTGCACTAGATTTTAATTAGTGTGTCGTTAAATCAAGATCAAAGTTAGATGATATCAATAAGAGAGGAGACTCCATCCTTGGAACACACCTGAGGAAACATCATATCCATTCATTCTTAAAAGGCGAAATGCCATTGCGCATGTTGTTATGTCCAACATGATTTCCTCATCTCTCTGTAACCAGCAACTGCAAACTGGCTACAGTCAAGTTTACGAGTTACTACAAACATACATAATGAAATCGTTACTCAAGGTCATTACCTGTATGTCATGTCTAGGATGCTCTTTATCTCGCTCACAAAATACTGAGATATTCCCGTCTTTTCAAGAGCATCCACCATTGAAAGCTGACAAGATATATTTAGCGGATACACAGTTGGTACTGCAAAAGTCTAATGTCATTAGGTCCTTAGCAACAGTCTACACCCTAGAAAGGTCTTGACAAGGAAAAGTATGTAGACTCACCTGCACTGCCAAATTTACTGACAAGTAAATTTAGGTAATGGAGGGCTTTATCATCGTAGTTGTGGACTAATGCAGCAGCAGTTGTGGAAGGGCAGTTGAACAGCGAACCATTCTTCCTCTGGAACTTCATGATTTCATTCCACTCCAGAAGGTTTCCAAATCCTTCTGCGACGTAAGCCATATATGCCTTTCTTCCATAAGAATTGTCCCCAGCCTCTCTAAATCAAATCAACTATCAGGATTTTCAGTGTGTTACTCAGAGGTACTAGTCAAATTACGATTGCTAGTTCCCTGCAAAATTTTGGTTTTTCGAAAAAACTTCCAAAGAGAGATCCTCTTAACAAGCTTACATTATTCCAGTTTTCAAAAAGAATGGGAAAAAACTAGGCTGGCAGTAAATTTCAGTTCACATAACCAATCCGTACATGCTAACTTTACAAACCACTAAACTAGCTACCCCTGTGTTGCAGTCTACGATCACCTTGCAGTCGTTACGAACACGTTCTGAATTGTTACGACCACTCTGAGTCTGGCTACGACCACGTTGTGGCTGCTCCGACCACGCCTTCCTGCTCCGACTGCGTACTCGTAACTTCAGCTGATGAAAGTTACGACCACGTTCACGCTGCGCTGCGCTCCTCGTAACCGCTCCTTCGACCACGCAGTATCGCTCGATCACCGTAGTCGTCACTCGATTACGACCACGCTGTGATTTACGACTACGTTGAAGGCTCTATTGACTGCCGTAGTCGTAGCACTTACGACCACGCCTTTCGCTCCGTGATCGTGGTCGTAACTCGCTTACGACCACGTCTTGTGCTCTGTGACAGTGGTCGTAACTCGCTTACGACACGTTTTCTGCTCCTGAGGACACCTCTGCTTGTCGTGGTCGTAACTCATTTACGACCACGACTCCAGCTTCACAAACACCTCTGATTTTCCCAGAGCCAAAACCGCTCCTTCTCTTCTTTATTTCTCTTCTCTCATTTGATCACACCGATCGCTCGTTACCTCTCTCGTTACATTGCTCTGCCCTTTTATACCCAAATTCTATGACTACGTATCGGAGACTTGCTACGACTCTGAGACGGATTCGACTACGACTATGACTCGAACTCGTACACGACTCGAACACCAAAAAAACCGACTCATACACTGCTACGATCATAACAAACTGACTCGAATACGACTTAAACAAGATTACTACCTCTAACACCCTGAAATACAAACAGGAAAGAAATACATAAATTTTCATGCTAGCATTTTGCCATTGACAAACCTTTTCAATTCCATCTCCCGGAGGTGAAGAATCCCATCAAGATCGGTTTGTCTGACAGGAAATTCCAAACCCATCCCAATGGCGAGGCTAAGCATACCAGGAAAAGTGATGTTGAAACCTACAGGGGCAACAATCTGCTCGTCCATAACAATGGAGAAATTTCTTCCAATAAAATTTAGTCCTGTCAGCGTCGTTTTCATAGCGTTAAGAGTTAAGACCTTCCCAATGTTGAACTTGAAGAAAGAGAAGACTAAAATAACATTGACAGGTAAGAAAAATATTTGTTTGTACCTCTCCTGATGTGGTCCCTGCCAACATTCCATCTCTTAAGTGCCAGAACACATGCCAATGTGGATAAAAGAATTCCCTTGTTGACCGACGAGTCAAATTGGTTGATACCCCAAGATCCATTATCCTGTTGGTTTTCCAATACCCATTCAACACATTGGGGGAAGCATGGAGCCTGACGGGAACCCCGCAAGGGCACCATTGCCACCCATGCAGTGTCATATGAAGATGGTGACAATTCGATACTCTGGAGCTGCTTCCTTATTCTAGCCTCCCGTTCCTTGGTATGCTGCATTTGATTACGCTAATTAATTACTTGAAACAAGAACCTCATGGCAGGATCCTCAAATGTAATAATCAGCAGCGAGGTTCATACCACGCTTTTCAGGCCGGCATTTTCTCCTACCAACCTCCTCTCAACATATGCTGTTTGGAGAAATGAGATGCCACAAATCAATTAGAAAAGTGGTGGATGAACCCTGGCAAACTTTCCTCATAAACATAGGCGGAACCAAGAAGACCCAGGAATGTACCTCTGCTCTCCCCAGTACGAGACGCTCTCCCCGATTTCAATGGCGTCATCCCGCGAGGCGAACAGCTGTGGGATCGGCCACCGGAGCAGTAGCAGCAGGAATTTGGTAGACTAGAACTCGGCAGCATGAGGAACCTGGCCACGCCACAGCGTGCGAAAGAATGGGAAGAGATATTAGCCGCCGCTGGTTAATTTCAGACGACCACATGCACCAGCACAAGGCGCAAGAAGATACGGTACAGCTCGTGACCCGAATAGGTTGGAAGGAATAGTGAATCCGGCAAAGTGGGATCGCTCACATCATTCGGGACGGGCGCCGTCGCCGGAGGGGTTTTCAGGACGGATCACAGGAGATGGAAAGGCACGGGTGGAGGGCGGAGGGGAGAGCGGCGCGGGAGGGATTAGCGGCGGCGCTTGGTGTTGCAGCTCGGTGATTGGGGAAGAGCGGCGGTGATGAACGGCGAGAGATCGCGCTGGTGTGATCGGCGAGGGATGGCGTGGCGGCGGCGCTCGGTGGAGGAGGAGGCGCAAGAGGAGGATGGAGGGGGAGGGCGGCGAGGGAGGGAGAGGCGGCGGAGGAGAGGGCGGCAGCGAGTGGTTTGGTTATTGGCCTCTTCGGGAGTACTGACGAAGAGGAGAGAGAGAGGTGAGGGGGGTTCGCTGAATCGCTGGTGGAAAATATATTAAGCCGGTGGTAAGAGAGAAGCTGTCTCTAACCTTTTTTTTAAAAAGGACAGAGAACTTTGGGTTTGCTATTTTGGCTACTTATGATTTTTTGTCTGTGATTTATTGACGTGGGCTAAATTACTCAACGCCACCTTCTTTGCGACAAGCAGCTTGCCGGCGTTCTGCGATGGAGGTTTTCACAGTTTCACAGGCATGGAGGATTATTATATAATGTTTGAAATATCTAATATAGTTTATTTTGATGATCTATATTATAATAGTATAGGTTAATCATATCTATAATAAAATCATTATATTAATATAAAAAAATACAACTGTATTTTCATTCCTAATTCCTAACTTGTAAGTACTAGCTAGAGTTACATGACAAATGCAACTCTATTTTCGTTCCATTAACCCATGTGTTGCAATATTATCTAGCAGCACAGCTGAGATAAGAATTCGGCTAGCCATTTTTTATCGCAAAGGCCGTGTTAGGATGGGCATTAGCGGTAGCACGGGATCATGGAACATTTGACGGTGCTATTTGGGAGATCCTTCCGAGCTAAAGTTTTTGTCCTGTGTGGCTATGGCATGCGCCGCACAGTGCTGAAGGAAACGACAAAGAAAAGGATATTCCACGCTCATGACCCCATGTGATGGATGTGTACGGCGGCGGTTTTTTAAGCTGCGATTTATTAAGTCCAATAATTAACAATTATTTAAGGAAATCAGGTGGTGATTATTTGGCTTATTTTTGGTGGCTTATGGTGAAAAGACTGTAATGATGATGAAAAATATCAGAATGACGAGGCTTATTTAACATAATTAAATTTAAAAAATTAAAAAATATAAAAAAATATGTTAGCCCATCACAGACAACGCAAACGAATACAGCAAAAAAACCAGCAAAAAAGCTCAAAAAAAAGGCCCAAAATTCAAAAAAAGACGAAATTATAAATAGTGAAAAATAAGTCAGAAACCAAAAGCTGAAGCCGAAACGAGCGGGGCCCAAAAATTAAAAAGTGAAGATTCGAAAAAAATGGAGGCTATGCAGACACATCGCACCCTGCCATTCGGACCCGGTGTACTACCTGTCCTCGACCGCTTCCCCTTTGACACGCTGCGCCCTGCCGCTAATGATGTCTGGAAGTAAAAGAAGGCTAGGGTTCTGTAAACACTCCCTCCATTTTAATACTAGATCCATCACTAACAACTACCCATCCATCCTAAGTAGGAGTACAAACACACAAGATTGCACCGTTCATCGTGACGCAACATGGCATATGCGTACATGACAAAGCTGGTCAACTGTTAACTGATGACAGTGCATAACAGGAGAATGGCCTTGTTTGACCAGAGGGGTGCCGGGTGAAGGCCCAGGATCGGGGCCCACGCGTGCCACAATGCAAATGATTATACAACTGGGCTAAGCAAATGGGAAAGCATGCGTTTGTGTCATCGGCATCACGCCCCTTTGTGTTTCTGTCGGGAAGGAGAAATTACTATTTGGATGTTCTTTTTTTTGCTGTGTTTTATGGTTTTTGGTTGAAATTTTTGAATTTTGACTGTTTGCGACAGAGATTGTGGAGAGAGATAATCGCTTGCAATTTTAGTTGATACATATGTTAGGCTTTTAACGTGTACTATAATTAACTTGTAAATTCCGTCTTGAGAAAATACTTCTAACTATAGCAAAAATCAAAAATTATTTTTAAAAACCATAAAAAATAGACCCTATGTGCTATGCTGCCATGAGTGGGCTTAAATGAGAAGTGACGAGAAGGCGATCGAGCTAACTATTTTGTTTGATAGTGTCAGGCTACGCGGTGCTTACGGGGCGATTTGATGTGTCGTCCGTTTGTCGCACCGCGAGATCGATCGAGAAAAAGGCCAGCCCACCACGTCCGGCCGCACGGCAACAACCGTTGACACTTGACGCGCACCGCGTTCGTATGGATGCAACGCCGCGTCCTCGTATAGGCCAGGGGTGGATATGCGGCTAGCCTAGCCTCGGCTTGGTAAAGCTGGCTAGGAAAGCGGCTCGTCTCGGTTTGTTAAGCTAATGATTTAAAAAGGTAGCTTTGTTGAACTGGTAGAAAGTTTGAGCTCAGCTCGTTAGCGGATAAATGATAGAATCAGAAAATCACATGACTCACAGATTCACAGGAAACACATGAAACAGCGGGAAAGGGGAAATAACATCGGAGAAACTGTATCGCTCAAAATCAGATAAATGAGAAGGCAATATTCCTTTATAGGTTTCTCAGAAATGCAAATGTGCATAAACTACAAGACAAATTACTACTATTTTATTTCTTCGCTACTGGCATCAGAAGTAAGTTGAAGCTATACTACTTCCAATGGCAGACATGAGGCTACTGCCATACTAACATATGTACAAGAGCCCCGCGCGGAGCGGCGGCTCCCAGAACGCGACGAGCGCGCGGCCGAGTCCGGAAAGCGGCGGCGGCCAAGGAGGCGGGCCGAGGCCGGCGACGATCCGAGAGGCGGCGGCGAAGGAGAAGCCGCGGCCGGGATGTTTGCAGCGGCAAAGAGGACGAGGCGGATCCGGAGGTGCGGCTTGATGGCGGCGGCGGCAAGGACGAGCTGCGCGATGAGAGCTTAAGCGGCGACGAAGAGAGTCGCGCTGCAGCGGGCCGGGCCGGAGAGACGGGAGACGCGCACGGGGCCGAGAGACGGGAGACGCGCGGTGAGGCCGACGTCGAGTGGAGGCGGACTGTCTGCGTCTTGGCGGAGCGGCCGAGAGGCGGGCGCGGGCAAGACGCAGCCGCGCTCCCCGCCCGACCTCTTCGGGCCTTCCCATCGCCGACTTCGCCAGCGCCTCCCGTGCTCGTCGCGCAGCCGCCGAGGGCGACGTGCCGCTCCGGCGCGCGCGCCATCGCCGAGGCCCGCGAGGGGTGCCGCAGTGGGCCGCCCTCTTCGCCATGCACGGCACCGTCGAGGCGCTTCACGACAGGCTGCTCACCAGCGACTACATGGAGCTCGCCGAGGAGTGCCTGCGAGCTCTGGATGCCATCTCCGTGGAGTGCCCTCAGGAGTGCCTCCACCATGGCGTGGCGGTCGCCGTGCTGCAGTTCTTCGACTTCTTCTCGACGAGCAAGCAGAAAGTGGCGCTCCAGATCGTCACAAACATCTTCAGCGACTACGATGACGAGGATGCGGTGGGTCTGCGTAACCCAACAAGATGGCCGCCCCCGGGAGAGGAGATCGATCCGGGATCCCGGGGGCAGCGTCAGCGGAAGACGAACGGTGGTTAGGTATGGAACCTAAGCTCTGATACCATGTTATGAATATTGTGTGTGTATTGATATAAGACCCAAATGGCCATATATATAGGAGAGTACAAGAGATATGCCATATGGAGATAAGACATATATGGAATAGAATCCAAACTCTATCTTCTAATACAACTCTATCTCTATCTCCTTAACAATAAACATACTGGAATTCGCGAGGATAAAGCCCTTCATATAAATCACGGATAGCAAATCATCTTGAACCCATGCAAGAGTCATCAACTCATGCCTTTCCCAGATTGGATGCCACTTCAAGGAGAGCTTTGAACCGGGCATCAAAACAGCCCGGAAAGGCAATCTGCGTAAGGATCACACCTTCCTGCTAATCACTGCTAAGTCCCAGTCGAGACCTCACTGGAACAAATCTTCTATATTTGTAACCGACGAACAAAATTGATATATTTATTACTAACAAGCAACGACGAGCATGCGGGCTCTAGCAGACAAGGCGCTAAAGATCCCGTCTTTCCCATGAAACAGCACCGAACACCCCGCGGTAAACCAGCAAGGCAAAGAGGGCTCACCCATGGCCGAGGCCGAGCTAGAGGCGGCGCGGGAGCTGCCGGAATCCTGGGATGGCGGGGGCGCGCGGACCGGGACCTTGGGGGAAGCGAGGGCGGCGGCCTGCGCGGCGAGCTTGGCGGCCTCCTTCTTGTCGTAGAAGGGCTCCGCGATCTGCAACTAGACAATCAAATACGTGTGTATTTGTTAATTGGCGTTCTGAAGATAATTTGTTAAAGTGGCTTATCAGATCAGACTTGGCGTCTAGCGGGCATGCATAAGCAAACATTGCTTCCTATGCTGTGTTTGCTCTTGCCAAATTATGTACTGTCTGCAAGAAGTACTATGTAGCAAATGCTTCTGAAGTCTGAAACACCCAAGATCAAACAGTCTCAGTCTCAACTCAGAGACCCAAACTACTGTTCTTGATAAGTCTGGCCTGTTTGGCTGGGCACAAGTCGGACGATTTTTGACTTTTGCTACAGTACCTAACTTTCAAACGGAGTATTTTCTCAAGACGGGGTCTACAAGTTAAACGTAGTACACGTTAAAAGCCTAACATCTGTACCAGCCAAAATCGTAAGTGAGTATCGGTCTCTCCGTAATCTGTACCGTAAACAGCCAAAATTTAAAAATTTTAGCGAAAAATCATAAGCCGTAGCCAAAAAGAACACCCCTGTCTACCCAAACCACTGTTCTTGACAAGTCTCAGTCTGCATTTCTTCCAATCTTGGGTACATTTTGGATAGGCTATTTGACCAACTTATTACGAAACATCGTACAGCGCGCGCGCACACACACACTAAGCAAACCGATCACACTGTAGGCGCATCGTCTATGTAGAAATAACCCCGGGAAATCACGCGCCAAAATTATCCTACTACGCTCAAAAGTTGTAATAGCATCTGAAGTCACCAAACCAGACAAGTAGGCAGCACCAAACCAAAGTTTCAGACGCGCCGACGACGGCATCAGGTAGAGACGGCACGGCAGCGCTCAAGCAGCTCGCAGGAGCGTGCTCCCGAGCGCGGCGCGGAGGCTCTCGACCTCGTCCTTGGGGAGCACCGCCGTGACGAACCGTCCGCGCCCGTCGGCGTCCGGCTGCACCAGGACGGCGCCCTCCTCGCCGACCCCGTCCATGCCGTACTCCACGTGCGCGGGCCTCTGCCCCTTGATCTCCAGACCGTACACGTCCACCTGCTCCATGTCCACGAACGTCAGGTTGGCGCCGTAGATGATGATGTCCCCCGAGAACGCGGCGACCGCGGCGATCTCGTCGACCTGCTTCTTGGCCAGCAGCGTCGCCAGCTCGGCGACGTCGGTCTTCGCAGGCGACGAGCCCGCTTCCACGTAGCCGATCTTCTGCTCGTTGCCCAACGCCTTGCCGCTCCTGGCGGACATGTCGGTCTTGACCACGGTCACCGTCTTCACTTCCTTGGTGGCCCTGATCTTCGCCACCGTCTGCCACAGGAGCGCAGAGATGAGCTCGAAGGCGCCGGCATGGTGGCCCGCCGACTCCTGCTGCTGCAGCCTCTTGAGCGTTGGTTCGGCGACGTGGAAGGAGTAGCACGCCATCTCGCAGCCGGCGGGGACCAGCCAGTAGTCCTCGATGGGCCCGACCGGCTTGACGGAGCGCGGCGCGGCGGCGCCGGCGGGTGCGCGGTCTTGCGGCTTGTTCGCGGGGTTGAGGTTGGTGTTGTCCGGCTTCTTGTCGCTCAGTATCTGCGCCCACTTGTTGAAGCAGGTGGCCGCCGACGCCACGTCGCCGATGAGGTGCGCCCAGCTGAACCCGAGCGCCAGCCCCCCACATTTGAAGTTTGTGACCTGCGAGTCAATCCAATCCAAGGAAACATTGTCCTCACTAGGTACAACTTGGAGTTGAATGATCAGTACTGGTGTATGACGGATCAATTCAGTTGTTTATCTTGTTTTGTTCCGTTGTATGACGGATTGGTGGTGGGGTTGGATCCATTCTGATTTCTGAGAACTGGATACTGAGATGCGGGGTAATCAGACTAACTTGATATTATCATGGTACTAAGATTCTTTTTTCTAAGAATATGCATGAGAGCTCCGTATCTTTGCATTACTTATAGTACTAAGATTTGATCATGAAACTTTTTAGTCTAAAGTTGCACACCAAGAAAATATGTCCATCTTTTAGAGTTTCTGAATACACAGTTCACCTTAAAACCGCATCAGTCACTTTGTGTGATTCATGTACTGCTGACAATAATTTAAGAACATCCGGGACAAAATGACCTTTCGATCACCGCCAATACAGTAGTTGGATGACAAGGTGGTCCGCGCTAGCTGCAGCACTGAGAGACCATGTGAAGGTTATCCTGTGTTGTGTGATGAGTATTTGACTTTGCGTATGTTTCGTTGTCGAAATTTGAGTTTAATTTTGTGTTATTTGCTCTCTACTTTCTGCTGTTAGGTGGACAGCGGTCTGACCAACTATGGGTGGTGGTCTATATGACATCCCGGCCCATGTTGGCCCATATGTGTGTGCACATGAATTTCTGGGTTAGTGACACCTTGCTAACTTACCTTGAGAAACACTTACATATAAGCCTAGGAGTTCCAATGGTAGCACCTCCGGTTAACTGTTTTGTGCGAAGCGAGGACGAAAGCGCAATCGGATTGCTACGTGTGCGTGGCCTATCCAGAATGGGGTTAGACCTAAACCAGTTTGGACCCTAAAGCGTTACAAATGGTATCAGAGACGACTCTCGCGGTTACATGGGCGCATACGGTTCAGGGGCATAGGCATATGGCATATGGCGCGTGTGGGCCCGTAGCGGACACACGGCATGGCATATGTGCTGGTACTGAACGTACGGACATGTGCTAAGAGGGAAGATCCTTATCATTTGCCCCAGTGTGGGTATGTTGGTCCGACGAGGACGTCGGGTCCTTTGAGGGGAGTGTATGTGACACCTCGGTCCATGTTGGCACATGTGTGTATACACATGAATTTCTGGGTTAGTCCTATCTTGCTAACTTACCTTGAGAAGCACTTACATATAAGCATAGGAGTTCCAATGGTAGCACCTCCAGTTAACCGTTTGGGCGAAGCGAGGACGAAAGCGCAAGCGGGTTGCTACGTGTGCGTGTCCTATCCAGAATGGGATTAGGCCTAAGCCAGTTTGGACGCTAGGGTGTTACAGTCTAACAGAGGTCTGGTGTGACCGGCCATGAGAGCAATCCGACTAGAAATGCAATGTGATCGATTTCTAGTTGGCGATGGTTTTATTTCAAAGAGGTGCTCATTGTGTTACACAAAGTTTTTGAGAAGGCACGACCAACCATGTAATGGCGGTTCGACTGTAGGTCGTCAGGCGGTCTAACCAGCATGGTTGCCACGGTCAGGCCGATCCCCTGTTGCCGGGAGGTTTTAAGTTAGTTTGTGGTGGTCTGATTGGTAGTTGGTTGGCGGTCAGACCAACCTATGGGAAAACGAGTGAGTTGAGTTGGTTTCGGTTGTGTTAGTCACGGCAGAAGTTCATTTGTGATTTCGTGATCGTGGGAACTCTAACCCGAATTCTTACTTAAATTACCTTGTTAGAACATATGAGAATAGATTTAAAAGACCACATGCCTTAAATCCACATGAGGAAGATGTAATTTGAGTTTTATGTTCTCATAAACTAGATTTGATTCTCTTCAATTTAGTGAGTCTGAGTCTAAGAATATTGTGATTTTTCATTGTCTTAGATTTCTAATGCTTTGAACAAGTCTCATGCAAAGTTTAGAAATGTTTGGATGAGAATTGAATAAGTTTTTGATATTTGAGTTTTGACCAGAAAGATTCTTAGATATGAAAACAGGGACCAATCAGACTGGCCCTAGCAGTTAGACCACCCTTACCCCTATGGTCAAATTGGCCGTGGCGGCGGGCTGATCGGTCTTGTGGTGAAGATTGTTGATTTTGTCGATTTAGGTCTCTAACTTTGCTTTGCTAAGTCTAGTAGTATTATGAATTGGGTGATTTTTATAGTTACTTGAGTAAAGATTTTAAATACCGATGAGAGAAATTTTTTTGAGAATTATTCACCTCGTCGGATTGCCAAAATCGACCCTACAGTTACTCTATTCCCCCGGCAACCTCACGGCATCATACCAGCTGGTCGAATGAAAAGCTTTCCGAATTTCGCCAATTGTCACAAAGCACCATAAATACATGAACTCGCCGCGTCTTTCCTGCGCCGCCGTGCGTACCGAACTGAAGATTTTTACCACAAGGTTGGTGGCAACTACCATCATAGCTAGCTAGATTCGAACAGGTTCAGAATTCAGATAAACCTTCTACTAGTAGTACCATGCAAGTACGTAGCTTGTTATTTTAGTATCAGATGCCATTGCCGATCAACTAACTGTTCAAGCACACAGTAGAGCAGACCAAGCTTGTGCGCTAATAGGCTAATAGCTAGTGGGATACCTCTAGCTACTTACAAAGATTCCTATGGCTGAGTTGTTTAATCCAAGATGCAAATTATCAAAACATATGTGCCGATAAGGTTAATGACGATTGATGGTTACCTGGACGTAGAGCAGCGGGGAGAAGAAGAGCTCCGGGCCGAGCACCTTGTCGTAGCAGAGCTGCCTGAGGCGGTCGGGCGCGTCGTCGCGGAGCCAGTCGTCAAGCGCGCGGTCGCACTTGGCCTCGACAATGCGGACGCCGCAGTCGTTGCACTTGATGTACGGGCGGCGCGGGGCCGGGGCGCCGTCCTCGGCGCGGCGGACGCGGCCGGCGACGGGGTAGTAGGCGTCGAGCAACGGGAACATGGGGTCCTTGAGCACCTTGGTGGTGATCCCCCGCACGGTGTCCCCGGCCGCGTAGTAGTACACCCCGCGCAGGTAGTGCAGCTTGAAGGCCAGGTCGGCGTCCGCCAGCTCGTAGTTCACCTCCCCCGTCACCGAGCCCGGCACCACCGTCGACAGCCGGTGCCCGTGCACCGCCCCCGCCTCCCCGCCCTTCGCCTCCTCCTCGAACACCATGCTGATCGCACTGCGCAACCACTAGGATTTGCTATACTATAAGCGGCTCGAACGCCTGTGTCCGCGCACGGTCTCGGCGGACGCGAGCAGGAGGGAAATATATAGCGAGGGGGTGACCAGTACTGGTGGGTTGGGCACAGCACAGGCGAACCCTAACTCTAATCTGGGAAACCACCGGCCTAGCTCGTCACCACCGCTGGAGACGAAGAACCCGCTAACGGAAGTACGAATCTCTATGCAAAATCATAAGGTCAAAAATTCAACTATTTTTTGAAAATTTGTCGACGGTTTTTTTTAGCAAATCCGTTTTTTAACTTGTTTGTTTGGCCTTGGTTGCTTGATTGCTTGCTCCTGGGCTCCTAGCCCTCCTGTGCTCTGTAGAATGAGGCAGAAATGTACACCTACTAAAAGTACAGCCAGATCAGATCCACGCATGCTCGATCTACCTACGCGCCAACGCACCGTTCAACAAATGAACAGTGTATATATGTCCGTTGGCCATTGCAATAATCGTGGAAATGGTGGCGTGCAGTATAAGGCGACACCGCGACACCGCTGCTTGTGTACTCACTACGTTTTGCAGTCCCTGCATTGAGATGCTTGTTTGTTCCTTCGTGAGCACCATGGAGGAACAGCTGTCTGAAGGAAACACGTACAAGAAGAGAAGGAGGAAAGGAAACAAGGCTGATAACAGTGTTGAAGGATCGATCATCTTAAGCATGGTAGATTACTAGCTAGATTGGCTGAAGACTGAGATCTGTACCAAGCCAACTACTACTTGGCAGGACTCGGTAGGCAAGAAAGTTTTACGCCACTGTAACGACGGAAATTTTACTGTAACTAAAGGTGACATATTTGATGTAATTAAATTTAAAAAAATTAAAAAAAAGAAAAATATGCTAGTTTATCATAGACAACGCAAACGAATATGAGAAAAAGAACCAGCAAAAAAACTCAAAAAAAACCAAAAATTTAGAAAAGTTAAAATTTATAAATAGTAAAAAAGAAATTAGAAGTCAGAAGTTAAAACCAAAATGAGCGAGACCTGACCGGCCCATCAGAAGTACAAGCAGCCCATGAACAAATCGGCTTGCTTGGGGTCTCGCTTCTCTGATGTACTAGGAATCTGTAGGACTATTACCTTTTTTGGGGGGCTGGTGGTGGTAGTACCTGCACCGTTGTTTTAGGTATTTGGAATGTTTTTTTTTTGCTTCAGTTTTTTTGAAAACTGAAATAAATAACATAACTTTTTCAAACGGCTTTTTGAATCAGCTTCTTCAAACGGTTTTCTAGTCTTAAAACCGTGTATGCTGTCCTCGTTTGTTTCTTCACGTGTGCTGTTGTCTCGAAAAATTCAGATAAAAACTATTACCCATAGTCAAAAAAAAATATAACCTACAAGTAATAATCCGGTATAGCCATGGCACGGACACCATTTGCTCAGATAGATCTACCGCACCGGCGCTCCAGCCTGCCGGCCGCTGCACCAATTTTCCAGGCTCGACCTAATCTTGCACCCGGCGCGTGCCCCCGTGGTCCGAAAAGCGCCAGGAATTAAAGGATCGCGCTTGTGAGTAGCGGTAGGCCGCCTTTAATTAGGCCGAAAATATGGGTGCTCACAGCTCAGGGGAACAAGCACTTGAATGAGCGCCGCCATTCGTTTGCTGTCACAGAACGACTCGCGAGATATGAAAGGGAAGCAAACCGCTGCGAAGTTAAAACGGCGGACTTTATGTGCAACTCATACACGCCGGACTCATCGTCGGGGGCGCGCGCCGGTAGTTGTAGCACGGCCACGGCACGGACGACCGGCGCGATGGCTTCTGGCTTCCACTTTTAATTCATTATTTTTTTAATTTCGTTTTTTCTAGTTTTTAGCTTTTTTGGTTTTTTACCCATTCTTTTTTCTTGTATTCTTTTACATTATCCGTAATGAGCTAACCAGTTTTTCTTATTTTTAATTATTTTAATTTTAATTATGCAAATAAGTCACTTTAGCAGCATTAAAAAATAAGTTAACTATAGTGTAAATAATTCTTTTTTCTCGTATTACTTTTATCCGTGATGGATTAATCTGTTTTTCTTATTTTAATTTTTTTAATTTTAATTATATCAAATAAGCTACTTTAGCAACAGTAAAAAATAAACTAACTATAGTGTAAAAAGACATAAACCATCGTCAATTTGATCCCCCTTTAACCAACAAGATGTATGACCAAGGTGATATTAACGCCATATATGGTAGCTCACCGTACGACATGAAAATTGCAATATCTATCAATGCACCGCGAGACTAGACAGCACTTTGTCCTTGCCACGAATGTAGACTTGTCCAATGGGCTGTGTCGGACCGATACGACACGGACTCGGTCTAGGCACAGCTTATTTAGGTACGGCAAAGAAACAGACCGTATTGTGCCGGCTCACAGGGCGAGGTGTGAGTCCAGGCACGGTCCACGATCGTACCGTACCGGCACAGGCACGGTTAGGATTTAACATGCCATGTCGGTACGATTGACCCGTTAAGCCTAGAAAAAGAGGAAAAAGTTCAGAAAATTATAGAAAATTAAGAAAAAATGTAGAAAATTATAAAAAATATAGAAAATTAAAGACATTATTAATCATCAAGATAATTATTTTCAATGACACAATGCGATTTATTAACTTGATAAATTATATGGGATGATTGCCTCGTTGAAAACTTTACCAAGTAAAAACTCAACTTGAGAAAATCTTGGTAAAGAAAAAAGAATACAACCTATAAAGCTCACTAGTGACTACATCTGAAGAAAAATATTGAAAATCCTATCATTGCTATCTGGATACAAATTCTTAAAAGATTCTTCTAAGTCTCTATTCTTTGCAGTTGACGCGAATTGCAAACGATATAACGACTAGCGAGACGAAGCACCAAGCCGAAGCGCAACTGCTATAGAAAGAAAGCAAAAAAGAAAGAAAGAAAGAAAATCATCACTCATAGGGCTGTGCAGTGGGATTGTACTAAGAAAAAAAAGAATATTAATGTTTCACTTCACTTAGAAAAGAAGAAATTAACGCTAGCTTCGCTCATCAGGCGATTGCATCATCACTTCTGCGAGGCCCAACGTAAGGCAAAAAAAAAAAAGAACGGATGGCAATTTGCACTCATGTCTCATGGAGTCATGGGCCTTTATTTCTTTCACAACCTGCCGCACGGTTGCAGCACATTTGCACTCATGGCCTCATGGGGCCAGACAATTGCATAGCCTGCTACCAAAGAACAGCAGTCAGCAGAGCAGCAAGATCGGTATTTTCGGTTTTTAGTCGGTTTTTTCTGAAAAACCGAATGCAAAAAAACTCCAAAATTTAAAAATCGAACCGAATACCAAAAACTAGTCAAACCGAGTTGACGAAATTTAAAAATCGAACCGAATACCAAAAACTGGTCAAACCGAGTTGACGATTCGGTTCAATTTTTTCGGTTCGGTTGAAAAATGAACAGCCCTACGCGTGCCTTTACCTTGCATGGGCGGAGCCAAGGGTGCTCGGTATGCATAGTCACATCTAAATTTTTTTGAAAGCTATGTATATATCTTTTTTGTTATATATTTTAATTGAAGTTGGACATTATTATAATTTGATAATGATAGAGGAAATTAGACGCAAATTCTATTCTATACCTGTTTTCACATTTTGCAGACAACCCAACATATATATTTTTTCTCTACCTATTTTGTACCATATGAATGGTGTGAAAGTGTTTTTTTATTAGAAGAAAGACTCACATATGTATACACACGCGAGTGCGCCCTCTAAGTACAAGCCTAGAAAGATGCATGCCAAGATAATTCCACGGCCTTACAAAATTTCTACTGAAGCGTCAGGATTTGAACATTAATAGGTTTGAGTCATACATCCATAACTATACCATGCCACCAAGAGGTGGTTGGTGTGCTTTATTTTAGCTATTAGGAACTTATTTTAGTTTCTAACTCAAAAATCAAGTGTCGGATTCTCTATTTGTTTCAGCCAACGCGACTATTACTCTAAATGCAATAATTCAAAACTAATATAGAGTGTCTTATACGAAACATTTTACTTATAGTTTTTGAAGCTATATGTGACGTTAATAGGTTACATCAATATTATCGTACTAAGTATATATGTGTTAAAAGCCCTACGTGCTTTTCGGGTGGTAGAGCATACGAACTGTCATGCGGGTTATATAGTATACTAATAAAAATCTATGGAATTTATTTGTTAATATTCGTATTTGTTATTGCTATGATGCCATAAAATTAAATTGTTTTCATAATTAAATATATAAAGTAGCAAATTAATTGGGATGAAAACCCAACTAATTATATAGTAACGTTCAAGTACCATGTAAATACAATATTCACAATGCATGATTTAACCAACGCTAATATTTTATTACTCTCTTTGTTCTTTTTTAAATGGCCTTTTTTATTTTTCACAGTCTACGAGATGTGTCTTTGATCATTACTATTTGTAACTTTATCTTATTATATACTGATAAAATATAATATTATGAAAGTATTTTAAGTGACAAATCTTGATAGTTTTAATCATATTACCGTCAAACTTTAAAAAATTTGATGGCATGGATTATAGGATGCCAGTTAACAAATTTGTATGGATAGTATGGTGAGTGAATGACTGCAAGTGCATTCGCCAGGAAGTGCCCAGTGGCTATGGAGAGAGATGTACTCAAGTTAGCGTGGCACAGCAGTTGAGACTGCATCTAAAAAAGCACGATACGCGCAGTGTACACACTCGATAAAAAATTTCACGCTCCGCCAGTTCTACCTCTCACGCTCGCAGTGGTAGGCAATTTAAAAAAAAAATACTGTCTTTTTGACTTCGACGGATCGTCAAGGGGGTGTAGCTCATATGGTAGAGCGCTCGCTTCGCATGCGAGAGGCACGGGGTTCGATTCCCCGCACCTCCAATCCCAAGTTTAGACTGCTATTTTTTGTTCTCTCATGGATCATTCTCCGCCTAGCGGGAAAACAGAAAGCGTACTCGTGAATACGCAACAATACGTCAGTTCCGTTCCACCATCCACCCCATGCCCGATCCCAGCCGTCGATTTTCCATCCTACGGTTCGCGTGCCCTGTAGCAACGGTGCAGTGAACACCGCAACAAAACTGCAAGAAAGCTCAAAAAGCGAGACCAAAAGTGGAGGAAGGAAATAGAGAAGGCGCCGCTGCCATCGATGGAGGAGACGCCCGTAAGTTCGCGTACGCAGAGGGGAGCTCGAGTCCTGCGTCGCTCTGCTTCCGGAGCTCAAGGTATACATACATGGGCAGATGGGCTAGCTCGACCTTTTGGTTTCCTTCCCTCTTCTTTTAGGGGTGATTTTCAGTGGAATTTTGAAGCAACATTGACGCGTTTATCCGATGGCTACGCGATTTTACTGCAATAGGCGGTCTTTTGATGGATGTGCAGGGATTATTTGGAGGTTTTGTCCATGTTTGTTGTTGCAGCGCGGAAGATGGGGGTTATTAGCGGTTTTGGTGATCATTCGGGAGTCCCCCCCTCCCCCGATCATTTCGGCATGGGTTTGATCGGGCGTAGAAGATGGACGGATCGGGTGTGCTTTCCGTAGGCCTCTGAAATTCCCAAACTGTACTGCCATTTGTAGGCTTGTTGTGAATTGTTGGAATTAAGGGGAGGGATTGGGGAGAGGATGTTCAATCGTGGATATATACAGCACCGAATGTAACAATGTACTGAATTATGTCGGTGCTAGTTTTGGGGGTTAACAGTAGGATGGATTGAAATGCTGTATTTTTTTAGGGTTTCCCTTGAGGTTGCCGTTTATCATCAGGTGAAACACTTATTTCTTTCCTTGATTTCAGGTGCTCCTCACAAAGTTTCCTAGCCTGCCACCGTCATTTGAGAAGACACCTAACACTGTCGCCGAGCAGAGAATCGCAAGTAATATTTGAAGCGCTTGGTTTTGGAGAAATTATTCTCTGGCCTTTTTACTGTGAATTTTTGTGTGATAATCTGAATTCTACATGGTGAACCATTGTTTTTATCAGTGAAGGTGGGATTTTGAACCAATTTAAGAAAACTGCTCCTTGCACATGGAACCTAAAACGTTGCATATGTAGTTTCATCCAATCTCAGATGTGCTACGTAGTTGAAGGAATTTTGTGGCATATTCTGTTCACTGGTCGTGGAGCCCAACTACCAATCCTTCTCCTGAAGGTTACTTTCTTATTGCCCATATGTGCTATTTACATCAATTCTAGAAGTTTTGTTCATGTTATTGTTGTGATGGAACTATTTTGCAATGAACCTTTTTGCAAGTGTGCAGTAGGCTTTTGGTGTAAGCATCTAATTTTTGCATAAATTTATTGTGGTGACTATGATTATGAAACTTTTCAGGGGCTATATACGAGCATGCTGTTATCTCGAGCGTGAAAGTTAAAGACCTAGATGCATTTGAGAGGGACTTCTGCCAACTAAAAGCTTTTTACATGGATACATGGTTTGTTTCTTCTTTAACACTTTCTGGTCCTATTTACTGTCCAGATTTATCCTACATAGTTAAGCATTTTAAATGTGTTGCTATCTTATTTTATCCTACATAGTTAACGCGGTTGGACGTGGTCGTAGCACAGTCTGGCGCGGTCGGACGTGGTCGATACCCGTCGGACGTAGTCGGAGCGCGGTCGGAAGTGGTCGAACGCGGTCGAACGTGCTCGGACAAGGTCGGACGCGGTCGGTTGTGGTCGAACGCGGTCAAATGTGCTCGGGACGTGGTCGGACGCGGCCGGACGTGCTCAGGACGCGGTCGGAAGCGCTCGGATGGAGTCTTGGCCGTGCTCGTAGCTTTCGTTTAACCAAGGCCGTTTGGCTAGTCTATTCCCGAGAACAAAGTTTGGTCGGAGAGTGTTTTCGTTTTGCGGTCGTGCGCCTCGAGTCCTACTCTGTTTTATCTTCGACCGTATCTCTCTGTTCAACCGCAGCGTAGAGTTTTCGTCTTCTTGGCATTTTTTCTTCCAGATGATGTTGACTTGCAGTGTTTGAAGTCCCACAACCAAAAAATCCGTGAATCTAAAGATATTCGGAAATCAGGTCTTACGGTTGTGCGCGTCTTACTTCCTTTGTTCTCAGTTCGATCATGCCTTTCTGATCGACCTCGGCGAAGAGTTGTTGTTAGCGCTGAGACTTCTCGACCTGAGGTCATTACCCTGCTATGGTTGAATTTTCCTGATCGATTGACCCGAGAAACACTAGATATTCGGTTTTTAGTCTCAGCGGTCGTTCGCATCTGTTCTCTTCTGTTTTCGGCCAACTCTGTTCTTGTTCTATTGTCGGTCTTGTTTTCGGTTTTCCAGTGAGCATTCGATCTTCTTGCTTCATAGTTTCTATAGCTATCGAAGAAGTTTTTGTGTGAATACTTAGGAGGTTTGAAGGCACAATTCACCCTCCCTCTGTTCCCTGTTCGGTCCTACAAAGTTGAATTCAGTTCAGTTCGATGCCTGTATGGAAACTCAC
The DNA here is from genome assembly GCA_036346245.1 of Bonia amplexicaulis. Lineage (NCBI taxonomy): Eukaryota > Viridiplantae > Streptophyta > Magnoliopsida > Poales > Poaceae > Bonia > Bonia amplexicaulis. Next base: position 16,672,986 of record CM070745.1, on the reverse strand, counting down.
CATATTCCTCATGTGAGCTCTTCTGTTTGTTATCAAATTGATTTGCCCTTCTTCTGAGGAAACAGTTCTACCGCTCAACTAGCAGAAATCATTTGCAACATTCAGGGATTGTAGAAATTCAGACCAGAGGAATTTCAATTGCTAGTAGAAATCGCTGTACAAAGGCCACCCCGTGGCAACAGGGGAGCAAAAGCAATGATTTTTATTTGTTTTCCACGAGGGAAAAAGTGACCTAACGAACTCGAAACATCACTGCATTTGTGCTGCTTCAGCTACCATCTCCTTCCCGTAGAGAGCTCATATATGCCTTAAGGCTACTGCCTTATTTCTTGCTATAGATTAGAATCAACAGAGAGACAGAAAAAAGGAAGGCAAAGAAGAACAAAAGGAGAACAAATGGACAACATAGTGCTCTTCATGAACCTCCATGCATCGACTTGTGTACCTTCTTGAGCGTATCCACAATACTGGAAAACGAAGGGCGCTGTCTTGGATCACTGAAGAAAGGAAGCAAAATTACACTATAGACAACGTCTTGTTCTAAACATAGTATGCAGTCAAGCACAAATTGATCTTGCCACTGTCAAGATTTTATCAAATCATCAATATAGCATGGGGTCATAGGAAAGGCTTACTCATCCCAACAGGATTCAACAAGAGCAGCTAGTTCCGGGAAGGTATCTTGTGGAATTGGGAGCCTTCTGTTCTGGAATGCAACTGCTCCTACTACCTGCAAAGGTAGCTGTACTGAATCACAAGCCAAAGAGTTTATACACCACACAGGAATAGGATAAAGAGATGGAAGATTACCTGTGCAGGGCCTAGGCCGCTCCATGGTTGCTGCATCGTTAGAAGCTCCCATAAGATCACGCCGAAGCTGTACACGTCGCACTTCTCGTTGGATGGCTCGCCACGGAGAAACTCTGGTGCCATCCATTCTGGCTGCAGTGTGGGAGAATTTGGCGATAAGATACTGATGATTTTAATGGCAGCTTACTACTAATTGAGCTGGGACTATCATATGAAACTTACTACTACTAATTGAGCTGGGACTATCATATGAAACTTACTGTTCCAGCGACTGATTTGGACGATATGAAGGTGTTCGCCTTAAATCTGGACAAGCCAAAGTCACCTACCTGAAGTCGTATAAAGGACAGTAAAGAGACAAAAGCAGAACAATGGTTTTCGATCTTGCTATACTATTTGGGAGTTGAACTCTAACCAACCTTCACGGACCAGTTCTTATCCACCAACATGTTTGGTGTCTTCAGATCCCAATGAACAATAGGAGGATTCAGGCAATGGAGATAGTTGATGCCTTTTGCCTGCATTGCAAACACAGCATGTGCCACATTACATTCAGAGAAGCTAGTAGCATTCCAGGAGCATGTCATCTGTAGAAGGAAGACAGTATTGTGATACATACAACATCTAACGCCATGCGCAAACGCCGCCTTAAATCGAGCATTTCTCCAGTAGCTGCCCTGTTGATAAGACGGAAGAGGCTCCCTCTGTTTACACATTAGTGATGTTATTTGGTGCAGGGAAGTTATTCATATTGGCTGTGACAACTGAAATTGATGAAAGGTTTACCTGGGCAAATACTCTGTTACTATTGACAAATGTGGGCATTTTGTCACTGCACCCATGAACAATACCACGTTCGGATGGCGAGCACGTTTCATGATAGCAATCTGCAAGGCTTAAAACTAAGTTCTGAGTTGACGAGGATGAGACGGATTGGAATTCATACAAACCATAGTTGAAATTTGATGCCAAAAAAAATGGTGAAATAACCTCTCTAAGGAATTCCTTAAGCTGAGCTTCGCCCACATCCTGATCGGTAAGCACCTTTACCGCAACATCCTACATATCCAATTCTACAACCTCAAATTTATGATCTCCAAAGGACACTAAGCTCCCTGCAAAAGTAAAGGGAAACAGGCTTTCGAAATTATAAGGTACTTACAGAACCGTGCCAGTCAGCACGATAAACGGTACCAAAAGAACCTGCATTGCACCGAACAGTGATCAAATTCACAGCATATATCAAGTAAGTAAGAATACTGGAGGTAAACAAGTACCGGAGCCTACGCGTTCCTTGAACTCAAGCTCGTCCCTTGATATCTCAAGCCAATCCACAGCGAAAGACGGCTCAATGCTCAGGCGTTTCGCATGCGTAACACCTGGGATGTTCTCCTTATTTCCATCCTCGGTACTGATCTCCATCACCTTCAATTGGTTCGACACTTCAAACACTGACATGTTGTTGCAGTTGCCGTTCTGCGTGAACTGATCGCATTTCGACAGCACGCCTTCTTTGCTGGCTGCTTGAACAGAGGAGTTCTCCTCGGTAGCGCAGTACCTAGCAACTGCATGCAGAGTACAGGATTGATCAGCATGTACAGTTTCATAACCTAAATGTTCGATTCGTATGTGATGATAGGGTGTTATACCTGAATACTGAGGATTTGATAGTATCGAGTTTCGACGTTCTTCAGCAATCGTGTGATCCCAAGCAGCAACCGGTGTTGCATAGTTTGCTGAACCTGTTGTGCAAGAAGTCTTGAAAGGTGAAGACACAGAGGAGAGCAATTGCCCGTTGATGGATGAGTCTGGGCTGCAGATGCTTCCTGGCTCAACGACGAGGTCCACGACGTATTCTCTGAAGCCACCAACAGAATTGCAAAACAAATCAAGCAAGCCTTTTGTCAAAGATATGCTTCCTCACCGATGCATGCCATAGATTAACACAAGCATGTTCAGTTATGCTACAGCATGTCTGCAAAAAGACGGGAAAGTAATGGATCCGTACCCTACATATCTTCTCTCATTGTCGATTTTGACAAGGCAAGAGGATCGGTGAGGTGCAGAGCAGTACTTGCAACCTTGCGCAATCCGGCATGGCAGGCCGATGAAATCTGCCAGCTCCTGCATTAATTTGGAGAAGAAGATGGGGGCTGAAAACCCATTTGCGATAAACTCAACATCAATCATATCAAAGTGCGGCAGCATGGTGTTGCATCTGAGGGTAAGCACCTTGAAAAGAATGGCACGGTGCCTGCAGAATCCGATGGACAATCCGCCGATGGGGACGACGACGAAAGGCACCCGTTCACCTGCGCACATGCGTATGCACACACATTACGTGCGTTGCTTGCTCCTCAGCCGAACTCCTAATCAATCGACAAGCACAATTACGTACACAGCTCTCACTGTTCATTCATTCATTAATTAATTACTCCATGATCAAGCTGAAGGTTGCACGGTTCAATATATTTTGGCTCAACTTGCAATATTTAATGTGCAGACTCGAAGCATCAAAATAAGAGATCGACTTCAACGGAGAAGAGACTACTATACTGCTAACGGTTAGTGATGTGCTTGCGTCGCTAATATGCATGAATATTATACTAGAATCTTTAAGCGACTACATTAATTGACCGGCATGAGCATCCCTCAAGGTAGTGGCACCACTACTCCTAAATCACAAAGCAGCAAGCTCTGCCCACTGAGAGCCTGTTCTTTTTTGTTACGGCTTATGACTTTTGACTGAAATTTTTGAATTTTGGCTGTTTGCAATAGAGATTGCGGAGAGAGATACTCGCTTGCGATTTTGGTTGATACATATGTTAGGCTTTTAACGTGTACTATAATTAATTTGTAGATTTTTTTAAGAAAATACTCTATTTAAAGTTAGGCACCGTAATAAAAATCAAAAACCACTTTTAGAAACTGCAAAGAACAGGTCTGAAATGTGCTTGCAAGGAACCAACGGGCAACGGCACAAGCGAATCCACTTGCCGGCCAGCTCCCCCAAAAATCCCACCTTTTGTTTCTGAACCCCCAGGGTAAAACCTTCTTCAAATTAAGTACCAACAAGTACTAAACCACGCAAAATTTGCTGATGATATAACCACAGAACGCCTAATTAATCCAAGTCAAAACTTGGTTGTGCCAAAACAGCAAGAAGGCAAAAGAGTTGAAGGCATGTGCCCATGAGTAGTATGTAGGTGTTAATCTCTCTCTACTCGCATTGCACCATCATATGCGTGGTATCATATCATGCCCGTACGACCGAGGTTATGGATTGGAGCTACATACGTACCCAGAGCCGGTAGGAGACGGCGGCGGCATCGGCCGCGACGTCAGCGGCGGCGTGCTGCTCCACATCGCCGGCGCCGGGGTCGCAGCGGAGGAGTAACTCGGGCGGGACGCCGGCGAGGAAGGCCTCCGAGGTGAGACGGATGGCGAGGGAAAGCTGGAGGTAATATCTCTCCCTGGCCCGGCGGACCCACGTGTCCCTCCCGCCAGCGGTCGACTGCGGCAGGGAGGAGCCCGGCGCCGTGGCCGTGGAGGCGGTGGTGGTGGCAGGGTCGGTGGTGAAGGCACTGCCGGGGCTCCACTCGGCGGACGGCGGAGCAGCGAGGGCGACGTCGACGGACTGGAGCAGCGCGTAGTCCGCGAGGAGCGGGAGCCGCGAGTCGTCAGCGAGGTGGAAGGTGGTGGGAGCGGGAGGAAGGGGCGGTGGAGGCGCCGGGTTAAGGAGGCGGCGGCGGTGCGGCATGGCCGGAGGAAAGCTGATGCATGGAGAGCAGAGGTGGTTGCTTGTTGCTGTATAGAATTAGGGTGGTGGGAGACAATCAGACGAGAGAGAGAGAGGTTGTGTGAACTGCGACGGAGTTGAATAACTTGCAATGCCGAGGGCGAAGGAGAATGCCTGCAACTTGCTAGTTGGCCCTTGGGTGGTGTTTATATTTTGGTGCCTTCATTTTTGTTTGATTGCGTTTCCGTCCTTCTCTTTTCTTATAAATTACGGTGGGTGTGGTAGTCTAAGAACAATATTTATTTCTCTTTAGGCTACATTAGTTCACTCACTATGTATACTTGATGTGACAGTGTGGATATTTATTTCTCCTTATGCTATTACTGTTCGCTCACCTTGTGTGCTTATGCATATTACGGTGTTATTATGCGAATAAATAGATCTGTTTGAAGTGTTTTTATTTGGAATTTAAATATTTGGTGCGTTGCCAACTATGAGAGATGCGTGCTATATCTTTGATTTGTTCCTTTTTTCCCCATCCAACCAAGCTAGGGAGTGGAGCTAAGTATCACGGGTTACAGAAGACCACTTATAGTATTGTTAAATCTTTTTATTTAAATGAATAGAGGCTGCATATTATATTAATTAAGAGAGATACAATTTACAAAATATAGCCCGAAAGCAGGGTTGGCGCTGGCCTGGGCAGCAGGGCGATCGCCTAAGGCCCATGAAAACTAGGGGCCTCTAGCCTATGTATGTTATTATGTATACATATATGATATAATCTATGTACTGAATACTGAATATAGTTGATTAGTGATCAGTTGGCCAGCTGCTAAAGTCAAGTAATAGCCCATTTGATCCATACTGTGCATCCAGTGTTGAGCGCTTCCTCAATATCCAAGCATGGACATTCACAGAGAGAATGCATTGAATGAGTCATCTACCAGATCCAATCGACCACGCAGACAGCCTGCGCCCCTTGACCTCTCCACTCCTCTTCCGGTCTTCTCTTCCCCCAAAACAAACACCGCCGTTGTCGCCATTAATGGAGGAGGAGAGTCCGATTTCATCGATTCCTAATCAATTTGCCTTTAATTTCTTCACTTTGCAATGGTTCTACTCGAAATCCCCTCATATAGCCGTTGCATACATGTTACGTTTTTCTGAATGTTTGTTCCTTGATTATCTGTTAAATACCACTTTAAGTTTCCAGTGTAATATCTACACTATCTAGAATAAATTTTTGGACTTTCTTGTAACATCAATTTCTTTTTTATATAAAGATGTCCATTAGATCTAAGAGAGTCAGATTGAAAAATTATTTGAGGTCATCAATGTCACATGAAAAGTTGAATAGTCTGACCATTTTATGCATTGAGAATGATATGTTGGATCAGATTAATGTTGATACTTTATCAATGGCTTTGCATCTAGAAATGTTAGAATAAATCGCTTTCTGTGATTATACTATTCATAACTTGTTTGCTTGTTCGGCAAGTGATAGATGATGGCTCATGGCTTTCTCTTAGCATGCTTTTGCTAATGTAGTTTTCTCCTAGATTATTTTATCCTTAGTAGCATATTATAGTTTTCTAAGATTTATTCATAATATTAACGTACCAGTGAATTGTCGCCAATGAGTATTTTGTATTTTATGATGTATTAAGTCTAATGTCACCAATAATTATTTTGTAAATTGTGACGTACTGTCTAATTGTTATTGTATTGAACTTTAGTTTTTGTAATTGATATAAAATGTATTGTTACATATTTATGTTAGAACGAAGGGACTCTATTTTTATTACACCCAGGGTCTTCAAAATGACAAGAATGGCTGTGCTGAAAGGCCAGTTATAACCCGCAACTACCTATGCGGTCAAAATTGCTTGCTCTAGGTATTCCGCCCTGCGATAGTCCAGGTCCTCACTCCTTACCATCTCCTTGATATTTGCCAATGACTCGGTTGGCATGGACGCCTTGTTTGTCGAGTGAATATATGTTATACAAATGCTATAATTGGGCCTGTTTTTTTTTTATGATTTTTGGCTTCAGTTTTTAGTTTTTCTACAGTAACTAGCTTTTAAATGAAGTGTCTTTTCAAGATAGGATCTACTAGTTAATTGTAGTACATACTGTACCGACTTCATTTATATCGGCAAAAGTCGCACGTGAATTTCAGTTACTCTGTAATCTCTCACACGAATAGTCAAAAGCCACAAGACACAGTTAAAAACTATAAATCATAGCCACAAAAGAACAGACCTATTGCTTCTCTGTCCAATCTACTGCAAAAGAGCTTGCAATCAAAAGTTAACCCATGGCATGTGCAAACATGACAAAACCGTAATGCATGCTCTCGCCAAGCATAAAGTAATCCACATGTTTCAGGGCAGTTATGTAAAAAAGAACTGGACAGCGAAACTGCCAAAGCCCAAGTCGGCAACTCCACGAGGGTGCGCGAGCAAAAGCAGGCGCCGTCCCGAGTCCCACCCACGGGCCAGGCGCCACGACGGCAAAAGCGCGCGCTCCGCCCTCGCCGCCGCCGGTGCACGTGTGCGGGGGCTCGTGCCGGCTTGCCGCGTGTGGCGACGAGGACACCCGTCGCCGGCCGGTGCGCCGCGTCAGCTCATGGGATGTCGCGCCGCTAACGTGCGCGCGCGCTCGCGGAGCTGCCCCGTTATTCGTCGGTACCCTTTTTGGCTGTGGACTTCTAAGCCAACGACCCTTTGGTCCTATATTTTAACGAGGTTTTGCTCTAGACTTCTAGCTTTTTAATTTACCTTTTATTTTTTATTTCATCTTTTGTTTTTTATTATCTGTGATGATATACTTTTTTGGTTTTTAAATTTAGTTATACTAAAAAGCTAACAATAGTTATATAAGTACATTTTCAGCCACTACAATGTAAAAAAAGCAAACAGTCTGAGCTTATAAGCCCAAATAAACACTACGTTAAATTGGTATTCTTTCCCTCCCTCCCTTTTAATGGTATAATAAAATAGAATGTATTTATGTCTAATCTGTGTGCATGTAAACTCCAGTTCTCAACAACATTAATTTCCATAACATTATTAGTCTAGCTCTCTTCCCTTTAAAAGCAGTTTTCTAATTGTTCGTCTCTTTTAATTACCTATTTAGGGAGATCTAGTGGCGAGTTTGATTCTTGCCCCCGAGCCCTTTTTTTTAAATAGAGTTAAAAATAAATAATAGTGATTGAAAAAAAAAGAAAAAAAGATGACGTGACAGTAAAGAAAGTGACAAAGAGATTCATACGTGAGACATGAATGAGATACTGCTCCAAAGCAAAATAGAAATAAAGAAATACATAAGTTATTTAAAAAACTAGATGTTTACATAAACTTCTGATCTCTCTAAGAAAAAACAATCGGACACAAGAAACCAGTATAAACAGTTCCCAGCAAGCGCCGTTTTTCTTTGACCGACTGGCGCGCGGGGCCAGCACGGCAGGGGATCGGAGGAAATGTTCCACCGCGTGCACCGAAGCGAAACCCGAGACCGAGGAGAAACGCACGGCCGGCACGTGCGAGCGTGCGCACAAATCGGCCGCGCACATGCACGCACCGGAAACAGATTGTACTCCATTACTTCCTCCGTGCTCTTATCGTTTTGACCAATTACAAAGTTTCCAACGCACCTTTTTACCCGTTATTTTTTTCCCAAATTATAGGTTATAATAATCAGGAAGTTTTTGTGATAAATATACTGATACAGGTTACAGGTCAAAATAAAGATTAATTTTAAACATTCTGAGACGACAAGTAAAAAGAACTTAACGAAATGTGCAATTTATAAGTGAATTCTGACTTACAGGAACTGACAGGTAAAGATGATGAACATTGCTTTGGTTATTTTAGTGTTAGTCGAAGGTTAAACATAGAAATACAAGATCGATTCACTACTACTTTGGTAAATATTGGACCAGAAGTAATCCTATGTGGTAAGGTTGGGCGGTTACCCGAGCTCCCCCTCTAGTCGGACCCCCCTCCCCAACCACTCCTACCCTAGCATCTATCGACCATTGGCAAGGAGCATGACGAATTGAAGCAGATGAAGAACAAGACATATCATCGTCGTTGCTTTTGTTGTTTTGGGCATGTGGCATGTCCCTTTGTTGTTGATTTGGGCTTAGCCTGTAGTAGAAAGCATGGACTAGGGGAGGAGCCTGCACCCATTTCCCTCACGCTTCCTCCTCTACCTTCGAACCCTAGAATTGAGACGGCAACCAGCGAGTGATGACTGGAGCGGCGAGGCTGCTAGCATGTGACGAGGAGCCGAGGAGGTGGCACGTCGCACGCGTGGCAAGGCAACTGAAGAAGAAGGTGCGATGGACACTCGTGAATCGTGAGGTGACTTAATGGGACATGTGATAAAATCAAAGTTCTTAATTTTATTTATGGTGGTTCTATTGTAGAAATTTCTTGAGTGTGATTATCACCTTTGGTTTGCTCTGTAGTTTGTAGTTGTAGATTGGGAATAATATGCTCTGAGTTCTTTTGATGCATTTTGTAGTTAATGAGTACTATATACAATTAGAAGTTTGACCATGATTGCATATAACTTGTCGCCGTCAGTATACATATAGAGTAAGAGGAGTGCTTAATGTATGTAGGTACTCCAAAAGATCCTCTTTATTAGTTCATTGGGCGCGCACTTATTCTAAAAAAAGAAATAGCTGAGCAATAAAGCAATTAAAACTTAAAAACTTATCCTATTTCTCATTATTACTTTTGTTGAATATTAGATCGCACCGTATATATATATTTTTAGTGTTAAAACTAGCTCCAACGAGAAAGCCACATGTGGACAAGGTGGCGGCAGCGGCACCACCGCCATAACTAATATTTAGTTCTAGGCCCACCTCTGAGCCTACTCCATGTCTTATCAATCTTCACATGGGGTTACATAGAAACAGTGTGTCTTATAGAGCATATTATCTGCAGTTTTTGCATGTTGGAACGGGGTTCCAAATCTTGTTAGGCGCTTGATTCAAGTATAAGGGATATTCTTTTTTGCTGCGGCTTATGATTTTTGGTTGAAACTTTTGAATTTTGGTTTTTTACGGTATAGATTACGGAGAGACCGATACTCACTTATGATTTTGGCTGGTACAGATGTTAGGCTTTTAACGTGTACTACGTTTAACTTATAGATCCCATCTTGAGAAAATACTCTGTTTAAAAGTTAGATACTGTAGTAAAAGTTAAAAGCCGTCCGGCTTCTCACCAGTCAAACAGCCCAGTCTTACTCTTAAAGTTATGCCTAAAATATGCTACACTAACTAGCTTTTGATCTAAGCAATGCTAAACTTCACTTTGGGAAACTCTAACATAAACTGATGTCGTACTTTGTTCTTACATGTGAGTTCATCACCATGCACACTAGTTGTCAGTACGTGGTACTACTGTACAAAGGGAAAGGCTGTCCATCAGTTCACTAGATTTTGATCCATGTGCCTTGAGAGACGTGCCTCGCTACTGTTATGAAATGTGAAGGAATCTGATGATTTTTCTCCAGTCACCACTACTTTTGGAAAAACTGATATGTGAAATTGCTGACCTGCCGGGAAAGGCCCGTGAACCTTTTTACAACAGGAGAACGGGAATATTCCTGAAACGATGCCCTTGTATTGTATACTTTAACATCATTTTTTACAGAGGTTATTAAGTTGATGTGTTCCCGTGATAAGTTTGATGCACGATCTTTTATCTGTAAAAGATGGATGACATGACTAGATTTTTCAGATGACTTCACAAGGATGTATGATGATAAGGAAATTTTGGCATTTGTCAAGTTGCTAATAAGATAGTGAGAATCGGGGCCTAGCTCTAATTAGCTAAAGTTATGGGGTAAAGAAAGTAATAATAGCCATTTGGGACTTGCTCGAAAAAGATGGGCATAATTTTTTGAACCAACAAACTTGGCGTGACCTAAGTGATGTTAACAACCATTCTCAAAATTTGGCAACAAAAATTGGCAAGTGATCTCAGAGACTATTGTACACGTTCTCACCGATCACGAAGCATCAAAGATTGTTTATTGTGACACAACAAGCCACACATTTTTTAATACTATCACAACTAACTGCTAGTGGCTGCAATTAGCCCTCCTAATAGCTCATGTAATTCTTAATGGTGCAGCTAATGGAAACCATCAAGAATGGACCCTTATGAAGGCATGCATGTGAAAGGTGGTTGGACTTGGACACACCCATCCTTTTGGAACCTGAAGAAAAATAGCAAACCAAGGAGAAACTATTTCTGCCCTCTCTCAAATTTTTAGGTACCTCATCTATCTCATCATCCAATGAACAAAACCGTTTGACCACTTTCTTGTGAATATTTGTAGGAGCTTCGTAGGTTATTACATAGGCAGGGAAGCATGTCTTGCTTTGCTTGGAAGCCAAAATCTAGGAAAGATGCTTCAGTTCATCTTAGTTCTGGTTGGCAACACAAGCAAAGCTGCATTTGGGGGGCTATTTATATATTTGCCTTGAGTTGTTTAAATACATAGCCATCTTTTGCATACTTCTTTATGTCCCCTTATAAATCCGAGACTAAACCTTTTCAATTACTCAACAAAACATATTAATGCATTAAACATGGTCATCATTAGTTACCAAAACAATTATTTGGGGGCCTAGATGCTTCAACAACATACTCGTATATAGATCCAGAGAATTTCCCAAAAAAACATATACAAAAGTTTGAATAATATAAGGTTAGGGGTAGTGCCGACTAGTGCTTTCTAATCTTTTTGCTTTTTTATCCTCCATTCAGTCAACTTATCCATAGACGAGCAATTTTAATATTGGGAAGTGGCATCCAACTTCTTGCAAGTTGGGGACACCATTGATTGGTTATCCAACTAATACTGATTTGTAAAGTTCGGTTCTCATGCTATCTTTTTGCTTGGTAGCAGTGTTTGTGCATGCGATCACCTAGGGCGCCTAGGGGCTGGGCACAGGCCGACCGCTGCGACTCAAGCAAAGTCGGCCTCGTGGGCGCTCGACCTGCCTAGGCAATCAACGCTAGTCCTAGGCAGACTCAGCCGAAGCTAGGTGGGCAAGGCGCAATGGCGCTGGGGGTGAGGAAGTTGCGGTCCAGGTGGGTGATGTTTCCAAGGACGGAGGCGATGACGGTGACATCCTTGCCGAAGAACTAGAAGCGGTAGACGACCAAGACCATGAGTAGGACGTTGGGGTGGCAGGCCTTGAGGTTGATGCTAAGGTCTCACGCCACCGCAGCCGCCGCGCTCGTGGGCCTACGCCCCATCGCTCTTCCATCCGAAGCCACCGCTGGCCGGATCTAAAGTCGCACTGCATCTTCCTGAGCCGCACCGATCAGATCTAGAGTCGGCCGCCTCGGATCTAGAGGTGAGTGCGATAGCGAGGGCGAGGGCAAATTTTGTGGGCGGGGGTGATCGTGTCGTTTGCAGCTATGACGGAGGGGAGGAGGGTGAGGAAGCGCGCGTGATAGTGGCGACGGACGGGGCAGGTTGCTGATGGAGGATGGAGTCGATGACCGTGGAGAGGAGCGGGTTAGTGGTGTGGAGGTCGCAGAGCGCGACCGTGAGCTCACTCGGGGAGGAGAGGGTGGGCAGCATGGGGGGCTTACCCTGTCTGGGGTGTCCGGGTGGGCTAGAGTTAACCCTAGCGCCACCACCCTATGGGCATGCCACACGGGTCGAGTGAAACTAACCCAAGAATAATTGGCAATTGTGTAGAAAGGTCCTCGGAGTTTATAGAAATTTTATGGAAGTTCTTAATTTAACTCATAAATTCTGATAATTCTATTTTGTCGTCTAGGCCCCGCCCATCTGAGTTGTCAAATCACTTTATAGTCACTGCGAGATGTGATTCCTCGTCAAGGCAAGAAAGTAACGTTGGTTTTTTTGTCGTGTAGCTTCATTGATTTTCTTACCAATGTTCTAGTTACCTATTATTTAAACTAAGTTAAATTTTTGTACAAAATTTTGCTTTAGGTAAATCATGACTTTTATTCCAAATTTATGATCAAAATTATACTCATTTTGCTTCCATGTGTATCTCAACTTCATTTGAATTTATACTGACTTGCTCCTAAATTTATGCTGACTTTGTTCCCAAATTTAAACTGATTTGAATTTTTGGACAAAATTTGCTTTAGGTAAATCATGACTTTGCATCCAAATTTTTGACCTTGCTTGCAAATTATACTCATTTTTTCTATTTGTATCCAAGTTGCTTCTAAATTTATAGTGACTTGTTCCCAAATTTAAAATTCATGCGACTTTGTTCCCAAATTTAAACTAATTTGAATTTTTGTACAGAATTTGATTTAGGTAAATCATGACTTTGATTCCAAATTTATTACTTTGCTTGAAAATTATACTCGTTTTGCTTCTAATGTGTATCTCAACTTGCTTTCGAATTTATACCAACTTGCTCCCTAAGGAAAATGAGGGTGTGCATCATAACAATATAACATACGTATAACAAGGAGTGCATGTAGCAATATAAGGAACCGATTGTGCATGTAGCAATATATCGAATAGTGTGCGTACGTTTAGACCAAGGCACGCACACGGAGAGTGTAGCGGAGTCCATTTATTATTAGGGTACTCTCAATAGTCCTACGTCAGCAATATACATAACATTAATTAACCTGTCATGTAAGCCAAAATCTGATGTGTAAGATTATTCAAGGAGAGAGATAGAAGCAATGTCTCATACAAAACATCACCTATTTAGACCCCCTGCCCTCGGTCTTCACCAGAATCCCCACGAGGGATTATAAAATAAGTTAAAATATTTTATAAAATAATAATATGACTTTGTTGATTAATTTATAATTATTTGTGCATACTATTTTTAAAAAAATATAACTTCAAAATATATTCTAACATATAGATTCAAGTTTTAGTCTAAATATATAAAAATATTATAGATATTGCTATGCAATGTCTTCCGTCGAGAATGTCCTTAAGTTCTCCATTGCCCTTGATTATGTTAGCAATTAATCTGCGTACGTTAGCTAAAAATCTTTAATTCAGCATGCATTCATTTCTAGATGGTAACCCCCATCCGTTGCCATGCATGCATGTAACAACATGCTTTCATTACTAGTAGAAACTCCCATCTGTTGGGATTCATGCATGTATCTTTACCCCGTTGCCATGCATGCATGTAATAACATGCTTTTATTACTAGTGGAAACTCCCATCTGTTGGGATTCATGCATGTATCTATAAAAGGAAAAAGAAAAATACTGCAGAGAGCAAGTTGACGCAGCGCCAAACATCCAGAGTTTTTCCTGTGTATGCATTTTCACTTAAAACGTGAGCTAGAGATTTGAGATATACGCAAGGAGAAAGGGCTAACAGTATTCCCATGAACAATAAAGACTAAACGAGGTTCTCTTCAAATTCAGGTGCCCATTGAACGAATTAAGACAGTCAAGAAGATAGTGAAAAAAAGCAGTACGCAAGACCAACAGATTGAGTTTTATATAAGCATCGCTATCATAGTTTGTAAGTATACTTGCTAATGACTACTTCTGAGTTGAACGCCTCTATTTTGCACAGTTCCATCTTGTTCCTGTACTACAAAAGAACACGAAATAAGGCGTTTTTATTCAGCCTAACAAAAGGGCAAGTTGATTGGTTTGTCACCAGTTCATATGATAAGCCATCCTAGCTATCTTCTCATACCTGACGTCAAGCAGCAATATCTGCTCAGGACCGAAGCAATTCAATTTTAAATGGTTTGGTTGGACAAGCAATATTACCCACCCTGCAAAGAAAACTAGTCCTAATTCAGACAAGGAGGACCCATGCTCCAATGACCCATCTCCCATACTTCAGCTGTCTCCATTTCAAATCTGCAGTGCACCTAACTTATCGCTCTGGTCATGGATCAAGTTCCTGACTGCAAGCGCATCGCATTGTGGGAAACTGAAGGATTCAGATTTGTGCGAAGAAAACAAGTGCTCCAACAGCCGAGCAAAGCATGATCGGTGTATATCTATGTCGGCCACGCTCAACGAGCTCTTTCTCGCTCGGCAAAACTCAAAAGGAAGGAGATAGAAGCAAAGGGTAGGCTTAAAAGTTTGTCAGTAGCAGACACCTATCGAAACCCGATCTTCTTTTGCTTCCTGTGTGAATTGGGCAGACGTTTGTCACGCAGTGCAATGCAATTGCAACTGCTATTGTAATCTCACCTGCTCATACCATGCTTCCCATGATTGCAAGCTGCCCATGGCACGACGGTCCTTTTCAGGCACACAAATACACACATTGGAATGCAGCTCTGTAAAGCTATGAGAGGGACATGGTAAGATAAGTATTCTCAGTATGGCAACATGTAGAGATGGGAGCGGGAGAGGCGAGAAAGAAAAGGCTGTACCATGCCCTCGGTTTTCCCTTTTTGCTTCCTTTTCAGGGCATGTCTGGCTCTGGCCTTGCAATTCATTTCTGATTTATTCATCCATCCATCAGTTTCATGCACTAACGAATTGCTGCAAAAAATAAAACAGTTTAGAGAGAGCGAGAGAGAGATGGTGTGATACGAGTTCTGAATATTTTGATGCACCCACATTCAGCACTCGATATAAAAAGGCACAATGAGTAAGCTTTCCAACGATGCCAGCCATGCAGGTTTCAATCCGATCATTAGTAGCTTTGGACATCACTGCATCAACCTTGCTATTACTTCAGGCTCAGATGGTTTGTTTATGAATAATTGCTAAACATAGATTCAGTTTGTCTCTACTTTGTGCGCTAAGCTAGCCAAAATGGGCTAGCCTAATCCTTGTGCTCCGCGCAAATCGCAAAAGGGGAGAGACATTAGTTTAAGCAGCCCCATAAAAAGAATTAACGAGCAAGATATGCGAGATCTAGCATGTTATTGGTCTAATGTGTTCTATGCCTCTAGTCCACTAGCTCAAACTTTCGAGGCTGAGATATCTTCAGAGGGTGGGTGAAGGAGCATGTAAGAAGATCCAGAGTACTGTTGTGAATTCACACCAGCAATGTCAGATTTATTTTCTTTTTTCTTTTTGTTCATACTTTATTTTCAATTTCGAACAACTTGTTAGTGGGCACATCATGAATAACACACCAGCTAGCAAATGTATATTTTATCCTTTCTTTTTCTATAACAAAAACTTATTCTTTTTGAGCAGTATTTTGTTCATTAACACTTAACTCTTTATCCCTGAATGTAGTGCTATCTGCTGTCAGTGGCTTGAAAGTTGGGATACCAAATGCCTCGCAAGGTGATTTTTTTAAAACTCCTGTATCTAATAGCACCAAAGTGAACTATTTATTTTTATAACTGCCGCTTAATGCCCTTTGTAACTACATAAAACATTATCTGCAGATATTGTGGTGATGATTTCTGTTGCACTTCTTGTAATCTTGTATAGTGCACAGAGGTATGCCACTAGCAAAATGGGGTTTGCACTTGGCCCTTCTTTAGTTATATGGTTTTGCTGTCTCGGAGGAATCGGCATATAAAATCTCAGTATATATGGCCTGGCAGCTTTCAAAGCATTTAATCCTATCTACATTATCTATTATTTTGGGAGAAATCCCTTTCAGGCTTGGCTGTCCCTTGGTGGCTGTCTTTTATGCGCAACAGGTAAAGATCGCAGCTATTTGATGTATAATCAGTTATCATTTGATTTCCTACACAATCTTCTGTTTTAGTAGGAACATTCAGCTCTTTCATTTGATTCTCTCACTTTCTTTGCTGATGCTCTTTAATTTTATACATTTTCAAAATGAATTTGGTTTCTCTGCTGTGTTAGAAAGTAGCTTGTTGGTTAAGAACTTCGTCTTAAATAGTACAACCAGATTGTTTTTCTTCACTAAAAGAATCTCGGTTAAGATTATCCAAACTAATGAACTATGTTGCAGGATCCGAGCCAATCTTTGCTACTTTCCTGTAAGATACGTTCAGGTATTATCTATGAGCTTATAAATGCCTTGTCTTCATTTCCCCTTCTATTGATCCTGTTTCTATCTGCGGCTAACATTTCTTTTAAGCACCTTCATTCAGATGTACTTGATGCAACCATTCCTCATTATTATATTTAAATCCATCTTATTTCTCCTTTGTAGTCTATGTTTGTGCTTCTTGTTCTTCCTTGCCTTGTCTTGGCGTATTTAGGACAAGCTGCTTTTCTCATTGCAAACCAAAAGTCATCTGAGCAGATCCTCTTTGTATCTATTCCAAGTAAGTTGGATGTTACTGAACGTTTAGCTTGTGCTATCATTTCTTATGGATAAACTGAAACTCCATCAATGGTACTTCCATACGTTATGTAAATATTTTTCTGATCTTCCCTTTGCAGGTGGAGCTTTCTGGCCTGTTTTCTTAATGGCCAATTTAGCTGCACTGATTGCCAGTAGGACAATGACGACTGCTATTGTGACAACCTGGCCCATAATGGCCTATATGTATGTGCACATGAGGGTGTGGGTTAGTTTCACCTTACTAGCTTAACTTGAGAAGCACTTACATATAAGCCTAGGAGTTCCAATGGTAGCACCCCCGGTTAACCGTTTTGCGTGAAACGAGGACTAAAGTACAAGCAGGTTGTTACGTGTGCATGGCCTATCCAGAATGGGGTTAGACCTAATCCGGTTTAGACCCTAGAGCATTATAAATGGTATCAGAGCCGACTCTCGCGGTTACATGGGCGCGTGCGGGTCAGGAGCACGGGTATATGATGCATGGCGCGTGTGGGCCCGGAGTGGACACATGGCATAGCATATGTGCTTGCACTGAACGCACGAACATGTGCCAAGAGGAGAGATCATTATCATTTGCCCTGGTGTGGGTATGTTGGTCCGACGAGGACGTCGGTCCTTTGAGGGAGGGTGTATGTGACACTCCAGTCCATAATGGCACATGTATGCAGAGGCGGAGCGAGGGGGGAGAGGCCTGGCACCCCAACGAAAGCCCCAGCCCCACGCCCCAATCGAAATATGCACATGTGATGCGGTCCAATACGGGCCATACGGCAATACTCCAATTAGACAAGACACGCAAGATGCACGCGACGCTCAGATTTCAATATTTCACGAGGAGGCGAAGCGACACGGTCACGCGACGACGCCACCCAAGAGGGGCGGGAGTGCTGACTTTGCTGTGCCGCAGTGCCGTCTGTCCTGTCCGTGCCCGCCCGCCGTACGCGTCCGGCCGTCCCCGACTCCCCGTCAGCGTCAGGCGTCAGGACGTCAGGTAATCTGACCTCTATTATCTATACCATACGCCCGGCCTGAAAGTCTGAAACATTGATTATTTATACGGGAGTGCAGACTGCAGAGTGTTGTGCGGCTGTGCCGGAGTGACTCACTTGAATACTAAGTCTATTATCTAGTTACGGGTGAAGTCTAAGTCTTACTTAGTAACTTGAATACTTGATTGTAGTTGTAGAGCAACTGAGCAAGCTTTGCATTCATTCGGACTGGATTGCAGTTAACTTTGATTACTTCAAAATATTTAGTTTGGTAAGATATTTTATCTCTTAATCAACATTTTGCCTATACAATTTTATCTCTTGATCCGATCCTCTCCTGACTCACAGTATCTTTGCCTATATAATTTTAGATGATATGAAGAAGAGAAAGACAATTCAAAGTTTTTTTAAGCCTGTTGGTTCAAGTGCTAACGTGGAAGTGGAAACTCCTAACGTGGAAGGGGAAACTCCTAATGAACATGATGTGGAAAATCCTAATAATCAGAGTAGTGTTGCTGCTGCACCATTAGAAGCCGAGGTTGCCGAGCATCAACCAATTGTAGCTACTAGATTTGAGAGAGACCCTGGTAAACGTGTTCAAATCTTAGAATTGCAAGTTGATCAACAAGATGAAGCTCGAAGATTTTATATTTCAGAGGGCCCATATCAACCTATGTTAGCAGAGTACCCACTTAGTGAATTATCTCATCGTCGCCGATTTCAAAGCAGTTGGTTCAAGCAATTTACTTGGCTAGAATATTCACCTCACACAAATCGTGCTTATTGTCTACCATGTTTTATTTTTTCCAAGAAACCAATTGGAAAATCTGGATCAGATGCATTCACAGTCAAAGGGTTTCAGAATTGGAAGAAAGTTAATGATGGAAATGAATGTTCTCTTCTAAAACACATGGGGGATGCTAGCTCAGCTCACAATTTTTCAGTTCGGTGTTTTAATAATCTTAAGAACACAATGGCTCACTGATTATGAAAAGCATTGATATCTTAAAGATTATGAAGATTATGAAGATCACTGATGTGTTATGCCAAACACTCCAAAAGAAAAACATTGATATCTTAAATGCGATGGATTCTATTTCTACAACAAAAGTGTTGCTTGGTGAGTTACGAAATAATGGCTGGGAACCTCTTCTTGAGGAGGTCAAATTGTTTTGTGAGAAGCACGAGATTGATATCCCAGATCTGAATAAGAAGTATGTTCTTTTGCCCAAATTATTTCAGATTTTCAGTATGAATGTTACATCATTTCTTCCAATTTGCAGGTACGTTGATGTGACTAAATCTCGAAACAAAAATGATAACACCACAGCCTTTCATCATTACAAAGTAGATGTGTTTAATGTTGTAATTGATCAACAATTGATTGAGCTCGAAGAACGATTCAGTTCTCAAGCGACAGAGCTTTTGTCCCTTTGTGCCTCTTTGGATCCAAGGTTGGACACCTTCGACATAGCAAATATATGCACTCTAGTGGAAAAATATTATCCTGCTGATTTCTCAAGTCAAGAAAGAGCTCAATTGGAGTGCCAATTGCCACATTTTTAACTTGATGTATGCAACCATCCAGACCTAAGTGTATTACCATCACTCGCTGATCTAACAAGTGGACTAGTAAGACTCGTAAATATTCATCTTATCCTATGGTGGACAGGTTGTTAAGATTAGTCTTAACTCTTCCGGTTTCAACTGCAACCATCGAGAGATGTTTTTCAGCTATGAAACTTGCGAAGACGCGACTTCGAAGTACAATGGGAGATAGATTTCTACGAGATTGTTTGGTAATTTATATTGAAAAGGAATTGGCCGCAAAGATTAGTAATGATGATATTATTAAGACATATGATCTTGCTGGTAGTCGTAGAGCTAAGTTTAAGTTAATAGAGATGTAATTTTCTTTGCATTGTAATTTACGAAACATATTACTTTGATAGTATGATATGTGACTATTGGATCGGTAAATCCGGTATGGTTTATTGGTTCTACTCTATTTGTTGTCTATATTGTCCTCCCCCCATATTTAATTCCTGGCTCCGCCCCTGCATGTATGTGTACACATGAATTTATGGGTTAGTTCCACCTTGCGAGCTTACCTTGAGAAACACTTACATATAAGTCTAGGAGTTTCAACGGTAGCACCCCCAGTTAACCGTTTTGTGTAAAGCGAGAACGAAAGTTGAAGTGTGTTACTACATGTGCGTGGCCTATCTAAAATATGGCTAGAACTAAGCCAGTTTGAACCATAGGGCGTTACACTAAGCGATCTGGAGCCGTCTATCTCATTGACTGTAAACACCCCCCCGGTACATCGAAATGCAGGCCAAAAAGGTGCATGTTTTTAGTACATCTTCGTCCATCGAGCAGTGTTATTGCTGTACCATTGTCTTGTTGCGTTTTTCTCCGTTACCTTCTTGCTATGTGCCGATCGGGATCTGTTTAGTCTCTGTTCGTTTTGCTTGATATGTGCCGATTGGGACCTGTTTAGTTCGTTTTGCTCGCAGGCCTGCAAAGTATGACACGTGCTCCAGGGCCTTGTTTTTTTTCAGATAGGTGATGTCAGATCATAAAAATCTTGCTTTAGTCTTCTCTTTTCCCCGAATTGATTTGAGCTCCGGATTCCTTTCCATATGGTAGTACTTTGTGCTGTCCAAGTTGTTCATATTCATGCTTAAAAGATAAAATACAGCTGATGTGCGGTTAAAAGAAAAACTAGATACCAAACTCATCGCTTGCACGGCAATTAAACATGCATTAGAGTCTAGTGTGTACATTACAGAGCTTCAATGTTTTGATTCCAAAACAAACGTTGGCGCATCATGTTCGCCAAACATTATTCAACTAGTAAACTAAAAGTTCAGCTCAAACAGAGGCTACTGCATGCATGCAAATCCAAGTATGCAACAATCTTTTTTTCTTCTAAGGCAAGCCTGCGCCCTTCTCCCTGGCCTCCCTCTTCTGCTCCTCCTGCGCTACCCTGTCCCTCTCCTTCATGGCGGCGTCGACGTCGTCCCACGACGAGTGCTCGTCCACCTTCGTCTCGTCGGCGACCTTGTCCTTGACGCCCTGCGCGGCCTCCTTGGTGGCGCCCCACGCGTCCCGCGCCGCCTGCTTGGCCTTCTCGCTGAGGGCCTGCGCCGTCTCCGCCACCTTGCTCGCGCCGTCCTTGCTCATCTCCACCACCTTCTCGCCGGTGTACCTCGTCCCCTCCGCGGCCCTGTCCTTGGCCTCGCCCGCCCTGTCCATGGCCCCCGCCGCTGCCTCCGCCGTCTGGTCCTTGGCTGCCCTCGCCGTCTCCTGCGCCTTGCCTATCGCCTGCCCCGCCGCCTCCTTCGCGCTGTCCTTCATGTCCGCCGCCTTGTCCGCGGCCTCCTGCGCCGTCTCCCCCGTCTCGTGCTTTGCCTTGTCCGTCATCCTCGACGCCTTCTCGGCGGCGTCCTCCGCCATGTCCTTGGTCTCATTCTTGGCTCTGTCGGCCACGCGCGACGCCTGGTCCGCCATGCGGCGGACCTCCTCCTGCTTTCTGTCTTTGGCCTCCCCGCCCATCCTGGCGTCGCCGGTGGCCTCCGTCGCTTGCTCGGCGGCGGCATTGTACTTGTCCCCGATGTCCCTCCGGTCGTCCGGCGCGTTGTTGTACGCCTAGCGCACGAATCAAAGCAACGGCCATCGGACCATGCGTGCATGTCAGCATCTCGAGAAAAATACTGCTAGTTATGACATCGCGTTAACGAACATACCTGGGATGATCTCGGCACGGTTTGCAAGCAGAGGCGGCTCCAGCTCGCCGTTTCCGGTCGAGGAGGAAGGAAGTGCGGCCTGGGAAGAGCCTTCGCAGCAGTGGTGCCGGTAAACGCACCGGCGCCGGCGACGCGCGCACCTCCAAGCAGCATGGCGGCCATCAATTTGGACATGGATCGATGTGGGATCAGCTGCGATTAGCTAGCTTAGTGGGATTGTGAGCTTGCACGAAGGGGAAGGGTGAGATGGAGTGCTGTTATTATAAGCTGGAGGTGGAGGGGAGGAGGGGAGGGAGGTGACACGTTCACGGGGACACGTTGCGGCGCATTCTGGGGGAGACGACGCGTGGTGGCGGATGCACCTCTCCGCTCCGGTGTGTCGTGTGTTGCTGTCCCGGAGGCCGGAGTCATGCATTGCCAGTTGCCAAGTCAAACCGCTCGAGGTCGCGCTGCCATGAGGGGGTAGAATAAAAATAACCGGAGTTTATTACTTTATCATATATAATTTATAGTTAATACTATACTAAATAGTAATATGATCGGTAATTTTTAGCATTAATAATTTAATATAACCGATAGCAGTGTATAATGCTAAAGAAGTAATGATCAAAATACTTACCAAAATAAATAAACCTGATAATTATATTGGTTAGTTGCAGCAAACTGAAAGGACTAAGTATGAAATCACAGACAAAAAAGTTACTCGGTATTAGTAAAATACATCGTCCAATTTCATTGGCCTATAAAAAAGAATAAAATTACTTAAAGTTTTCAAGTAAAAAAACAGAAAGATCAAATATAAGTAAAAATATTACCTTTTAGTATTTGCATTCTTTCATATTCATAAAGCGATGAACCACCATATCTTCTATAATTCTTGTTTCTTCACATAACAAATAAGTCTATCATTCATGAAATCATCATCAAATAATTGAAAAAGGTCAATTAGATATTTGTATGTTCAAAATTCAAGAATAATATAATAGAAAAATATGTCAAGTGGTTTATGTACTTAATTGTGGTCAATGTCTGGTGGCTTACTTACTTAACTATGGTCAAATACTACATTTTTCATCCGATTTGCAACGAGCTAGAACAGTATTGCACAAACCAAAATTGAAACATTAAGTTTTAAACCTACAATTAGATAAAAATCAATCAACAATCATCACATTGAAATCTCAACTAATAAATTTAGCCTTGAGGAGTGTGGATGGTGTTGATTTGTAAGAGAAATTTGTAAGAGTTGCGTTAATTACTTGGCTAAAGAGTTCGTCTTACACTTAATTGGACCGACTGATAATATACCTTGCTTGTTTGGCGCCTTGAGGAGTGTGGATGGTGTTGATGAGGTGCGCCGTGGCCGTGCCGCTCGGGAACGTCAGCTGGTGCCGCATGATGAGGCTGTTCCTGAATGGCATGATAGTGAACAGGCCGGCGAAGCTGGTGAGGAAGAGGAACGCGATCAGACGCCCGATGTGGGGCTCCTCGACGTTCTTCCCGTCGCTCCCCACGCCGCCCTTCGCCAGAACGTACGACCCAAACCCACCTACACGTACGTTGCGCAGACAGTCATGCGATGCAAAAACAAGTTGAAGCATGCGTGCATGTAGTAGATGCTGTCGATCGTGCTCATGCATCAGCTCAATGCGTTGTGTACGTACCAGTGAAGGCGATGCTGGAGCAGGCGACGACGCAGGTCTGGATGACGGTGTTCTCCTGGCGGGTGAAGGGGAGGTTGGGCACCTCGAAGCGGTCGAGCAGGCGGATCCACGCGCGCGGGAGGAAGAAGCCCAGGAGTCCGGCGGGGATGGTGAGCGACGGCATGCAGGAGGCCCGAGGTGAGGGCCAGCTTCATGGACACGATGCTGAGCGTGGCGCCGAGGACGACGCTCACCCCCACCGACCGCGCCGTGGTCGTCTCCGAGAGCGCCGGCAGGGGCTCCCCCTCGAACACCCGCTCCGTCGACGGACCCTCCTCTTCCCACTGGTCATCGCCCGGCGGCGTCGACAGCTCCATTGCCGCGCGTTTTAACGTGCAGGCGCTAAAGATAGTTTATTGCATGTGTTATTGTTGCTGTTTTGTAGCTTAATATAGTTTCTCCTTTTCTTTTTACTTTGCCAGGAAGGCGGAAGCTTAATATAGTTTTTCGCAGTTTGCGTGACTGTCTTTCGAGTGAAGAAGGCACCAGTTAGATCATAAGCCAACTAGTAAAAAAAATGCGTTGAGATTTTGGCAGGCATTGTCCTCGTGTGTATCACAGTATCAGTTCGTCAATGTGACAACGCTCTACGTATACTACTATATGTCTTTCGGAAATAATTCTGGTGAGTATGAGTTCCCGGTAACTCATGTAAGAAACAAAAAAAATACTAACATCCTTCACTTTTCTGTATTTTGTCCACAATTCAAACGGGCCCTTACTTCAGAAGGCCCATCGACCCAGTCCATTTCCGTCTGCTGGGAAAGAAAAGAGAGGAGGGGTTAGGTGATAAATCCCTTGCCTCCCGTATCATCCTGCATCTTCTGGCGCTCTCGGTTTCTCCCTCGCCGCGCGCGATTGCTCCACCCAAATTAGGGAATATAGCTTTGGCTTATTATTTTTAGCTGAAATTTTTGAATTTTAGTTGTTTATGATAGAGATTACGGAGAGATACTCGCTTGTGATTTTAGTTGATACAGATGTTAGCCTTTTAACGTGTACTGTAATTAATTTGTAGATCCCATCTTGAAAAAATACTCCATTTAAAAGTTAAGTACCGTAGCAAAAGTCAAAAGCCGTTTTAGAAGCCGTTAAAGAACAGGCCTTAAACACGCCGCGAGAAAAAAATTTCGAGTCTTTTCTTTTTTTCTAAAAACTATTTTTTAGTTTTTCTACCGTAACTAATTTTTAAATAAAATATCTTTTTAAAATAGGATCTATAAATTGACTGTAATACATATTGCAGTAACTTCATTTATACCGACCAAAATTGAACATGAGTTTTTATTACTTCGTACTTTCGAACAACACAAAAATAGCTATCAGTCGAATTAAAAAAACATTTATTCCTTCCTCTCCGTATCACAGAATTTGGTGAGATAACTATTCCAATGGCGGTCAGAGTCCCACCCATGGAGCTGCACCGCTCCCCGCCGTTCCTCTCTGGAGGCCGAGGTATTTAGGTGGTGATCATTTGGGCTTATTTTTTGTGGCTTATGGCTGAAAAGCACTGTACCTGGCTGAAAAATATTGTAGCTGACAGAGGCTTATTTAACATAATTAAATTTAAAAAAAAATAAAAAATATAAAAAATATGTTAGCCCATCACAGACAACGCAAACGAATACGGGAAAAAAAGAACGGGCAAAAAAGCTAAAAAAAAACCAAAAGTTCAGAAAAAGACGAATTTATGAATAGTGAAAAATAAGCCAGAAGCTGAAGCCGAAACGATCACAGCCTTAGTTATCGCTTATTAGGCTAAAAAAAGTGATTGATGGCTAAAATGTTACTGTAGCTGGCTGAAATTGCACTGTAGCTGATAGTGACTTATTTGACGTAATGAAATTTAAAAAATTAAAAAATAGAAAAAATATGTTAGTCCATCACAGACAATGCAAATGAATACGGACAGAAAAAGAACCGAAAAAGCTAAAAAAGATAAAAAAATCAGAAAAAAAAATAAAATTTAGAAATAGTAAAAAATAAGTTAGAATTGAAACCGAAATGAGCTGTCCTTATTCTCCCCTCCCCCACAGGCCACAGCGTCGGCTTCTGGCATCGCAGAGGGTCTGGATGGGTAAGAAACTTACCCCCAAGTTGGTCCCTGAAGCTTCTAGAATCTTCCTCGCCTTCAGCGGCTCCTGATTTGGAGCCGCCGGCGCCGCCGCTGTTTGCGAGCATCTAACTGCGACACCTCGTTTAGTGCTCTGTTGATTAACTAACTAATGCTCATCCGTGACGCCTTACAAAGGCGGTGGGAGATGGCGCACACGGCTACTGAAACAATGCTAAGGAGGATAGAGAAGTTTTTTTAATGACTGAAACAATGCTAGGAATGATAGAGAATATTGTTTTCTGATTACTGAAATGCTATATGTAGTTGGTGCTGTTAATGGAAGGGGTAACAGGACATTACAAGTTTACAACTCACAACCTACGAGCTGCATTTGTAGGAATTTCGAAGAAAAAAGAATAGGTCGGTGTGTATAACCGGCATTAATTACTCCAAATCAATGCTGCAGCTTACAAGTAGCTTAACTGCAGATCTGAAATTTGTCTTGATGCAACTACGTATGTTAAAAAAGAAAAAAAAACTTGCTTCACTCTCATTGTTCTGTGATTCATTTAATGTTAAAACTTTTGTGGGTGTAGTATGATGCTATGGGCATATGTTCACTATTTGTTTATCTATTGCTCAATCCATTTTGTATGTTTCATCTTCTAATTTTTAAGGGAAAACATGTCTTCAGAAGCCTTTCATTGTTCACGCTAAGAGATTAGGAGGATTGGAGAAAGCAAATACGAGGTATAAAATCCACCTATATGGTTTAGCTGCTTGCCTTCTATAAGAAATTAAATGTGGCCGATCACCTGGAAGTGCCACTGTAACTGCATGCTCGTCTGCATACTATTCCAACGCTTAGAGCATATAAATGTTGTAACGTCAACTGTCTGTAAGTTTTGCCACATAGGATACGAAATGATGTGAATGAGAGAGAGAGCGCATAGAGAATTAGTCTGTCTCTCATATATCAGTTGACTGTAATACGAGAAACAAGACATATTGTCTCAAAGAAAGGCAGTCTATAGAAACATATAAAATCAACCCACTGTAAGAGTTGTTTTCAGTGTTATCTATAGATTGTACATACTCTTAGTCGCTACTAAAACTCAAAAGGTGGTGAGGAACGCAAGGTTTTGAACAACTGAAGAAAATGGCACCCCTGACACGTGGAACTGTTAGTGCACCTCTTCCGGTACCCGGCCACATACCTCGGCCTCCATATGTTGGTACAAAAAATGTGCCATATATCAAGTGAGATACAAATGCATGACAAAGAGAGCATTGTTCACATGAAAGCTGCCTGCGAGCTTGCAGCTCGTGTTCTTGAATATGCAGGAACATCAGTGAAAGTAAGCATGCATTTCCGCATTTCCACGATGTTTGTTTCTCTTGAAGCTAATTATGCCACCGACTCACCATTATGTCTTCGCCGCACACCTATAGTGCTCAATTTTCTCATAATTTATATGTTCCTTTTCTTTACATCATGCCTTCGTTTTTTTATGAGTACTCCATATTAAATTATAGTTTCAGTGAGAAATCTATTGCATCTTTCTATCAGCCCTCTGTAACAACAGACGAAATTGACAAAGCAGTGCACAAGATGATCATTGACGCTGGAGCCTATCCATCCCGCTTGGATATGGTGGGTTTCCAAAGAGCGTGTGCGCATCGGTGAACGAATGCATGTGCCATGGAATTCCTGATTCACGCCAACTAAAGGTTCAGAAAGAAGCCTCGCCTCTGACATGTTTTGGGTCCAGTTCAGGGCTTTTCACCTCCACAGCTCCACTGCTGACATAATTATTTGTTTTCTTGGGTGTTTTACAGGATGGAGACATGATTAACATCGATGCCACTGTCTACTTGAATGTATGTGTTTATGCTCTTGGTCATGTATAGTTATCACTTCATACTATTGATGTGTTCGTGCGCGTCAATTTGGATATAATGGCTGAAGTAATATCCCTCTCCATTGCAGGGTTATCATGGGGACACCTCGAAAACTTTCCTTTGTGAAGAAGTTGATGAAGCCAGTAAACGACTTGTGAAGGTAGACTACCTTTTTCTCTAGAACACAGTACTACATTAGTTCATGTTCTTGGAATCCATGGATTTTATAGTCATGGTTGGTGGCAGGGCTCTGTTTGGCTAAACTAGGCCATGGTGCACTACAGTAAATCTCACTAATTTCTAAACTTGGAGGTCCATTGCCTTGTGCTAATTCATTCGAACAGGCATGTACATTCATTCTTTTCTACCTTTCAAATTATCTGTGTCCATTTGGTCACCAAACTCCTCATTAGTAGTGTAACTATGAAATGGCAACTCTTCGGTCAGAATGGTATCTCTACTAATGTAAACTTCAATAACCGTCATGACTTACTGTTGCTAATATCAGGTTACTGAAGAGTGCATGCTCGGGCATATCATCCTGCAAACATGGTGCCAGCTTTAAGAAAATTGGCAGAAGAATAAGGTATAGATCTTCCACATCATATTTATGTCATGGTCAGCAATGCAAGGATAGTCACATCTATAGTTCAATGGAAAGTAGTGTTTGACCATATTTCTCACTGTAGTTACTGGGTAAGTTACACCCAAATGGTATCCTCTCAGATCTTTGAACTCAAAACATTGAAGAAGTGTTTTGCTTGACCATTTCAGTGAGCATTTCAGTGAGCATGCTGAGAGGCACGGATTTGGTGTTGTGGAGCGTATTGTTGGGCATGGAGCTGGGAGAGTGTTTCATTCAGAACCAATTATATATCACCAGCGTAAGTGATTATTACTCAACAGTAGCCAAGTGCATATGGTATTCGAAACTGAGAATCATTTCCCGTACCAATGTTACTAAGATAGTCCATTCTGTGATAATAGAATGAGAAATTAAGAAACCACCCTCTTGAAATGAAGAGCAAATTCTGGTGAAGCTTAAGGATTCACTCCAGAATCCGCTGCAACCAAATATTTCTCAAATTTTTGTCCAGCCTGCAGACATTCTGTTTGGGTTCTTATGCCATTTTCATCCAGTTACTTCAATTGGTCATAATTACAATAATGGTACTGGGACAGCATATGGTACAGTGCCACCCCACCAAGGTGATTGTGGAACTTGATGAGAGCAGTCCCACCAACTAGCTTGAAATGATAAAATTGGAAGACTATTGAGATATTGAAGCAGACACGATGTTGGTAATGTTTTTTGAAGTGAACTATTCCTGGTTTTGCTCGAAGTGCAATGTTTAACAAGGCTGTTTTGGCACTAGATGATCTGTCCCAGTTGTGCTTGAATCTTTCGAGCTGACATAGTTTGTGTGCGATTGTGTTCTTTCAACAGGTAAAATAATATGCCAGGCCAGATGGTTGAAGGGCAAACATTCACAGTAGGTACGCATCGTTCTGTTAATTCTGAGTATTTTGCACAATAAAGCCAGGTTTGGTTTTCCTCTCAACGCTCTGCCTAACTCTCACCGGAACCGATCCTATCCATGGGAAGCATAGTGCGATATGTGTGGCGGACGGTTGGACTGCCTAACAATGTTGATGAGAAATAGGAAGCAGTGTAGATTCGATGTAGTGCAGGATGTAGAAGAGCAGAACAGAAGCGGCCGTGCAAATGCATTGCCTAGAAACCTGATTGTCACCCCGTGCAGAAACCCTTTGCGGTAATGGTTTGGAGATCCCGCTCTCCCTCCTTCCGGTTCACGCCATGAAAGAAAGCTGGCGAGGTCCGCCTGCGTAGTACATCAGTATAGATTAGCAGAGGAGAAAGTAGAAAGAAAGGTAGAAGGATTTTCAATGACTCTTGCTTGGACGTTTCTAGTTTTTTTATAGATGTTTTCAGTAACGGATGCCATTAACTCAATTGAATTGAATTATTTCAGTAATTAACACCATTAACTAAATTGATTCGAACGTTTGAATACGCATTCAAATAGAATCAAGAAAGAGATGATAGCATGATTTATGCAAAATAAAAAGGTGAATCTCGCGCGTCGTAAGTTACAAGTCACACAATTTTTACGAAAAAATATACGAATACGCTTGTGCGTGTGTGAGTTTAGTCAAAGACCTCATGCCCCCTAATGACATGTGTCACATGTTTTATATAGTGATGAGAACTCCACCTTTTATATTGCTCTTCTTTTATTTACCTACGCAATACAGGACTAAATTATGTCATGCTTTAGAATTAAAAATGAATGAGTCATTATTATCTGGTAGGCCCAATTCTAACCTTACCAAGACCGCAGCAGAGGTCCTCACGAAATGCTAGCAAGACCGGTGCCCATTAGCCACCACTGATCATAGATTCCTGCGGTGGAGTACGTGATTGTTTTGCTGTACGAAATTCGGTAAGCTGCAGAGATAATTTTAGGCAGCAAAAGAAGAGCCACTATGCTTCTGGGCCTGGCGGTGTTCGGTTCCCACGTGTCCACCTCGCGCGGCTCGGTGCGTCGCTACTCCTCCCGTCACGTCTCACGCCCACCCTGTTGCCTCTGTGCCGTCGTGCTGAGCGATCGTGCGTTTCGGCGCTTGCGCGCGTGTCGACAGGGACAGCGGCCGCGAGCGGCGGGAAACAACGGTCGGTGGGAGTCGTTGCGTCGGAGAGGGATCGTTGGTGGCTTTTGCGGGTGCGGCGCGCGGCGCCGCAACGTGGCACAGAAGCGAGGGCCGCACGGTGCCAGCGCCAAGCGGCCGCGGTGAGAGGAAATCTCAGCGCCGCGGCAGTTGATTTTGCGTGGGTTTGCAATCGTCGTCCGTTCCGTTTTGACGTGCCGTTCATGGAACGATCGACACGATCGAGCCGGCCCGCGAAGGGAAGAGGCCGGTTGGTTGGTTGGTTGGTTGGCTGGCTAAGCTTAACGGCACGGAGTGGAGGAGACAATTGAGTCTAGTAAATCTGTAGATGGCGTGCGTTGTTGACCTACCGTTGGAACGCGAGGTTGCGTGCGTGACGGCCCGGCGCTGGTCGGGTCAACCCGACTACCCGTCAGTCGCGGTGGCTCGTGATCCGGCGGTTACTTTATTCTGCCGCGCGCGCCAACGCCTCCCAACTGTGGTCCCGGGCTGACACGTGCCGATTCCTCTACGGCCGGCCGGCTCGGAGTCGGAACAGAAAGGCAGTGTTCTTCGTCTTACCACTTGAGTTGAATGGAGACTGACTCGAGACTACAGTCCCCCACTCCCAGCCTTGTGTGCTCGAAAGCTACTTTTTTCACTTTTACTACACAACTAACTGAATTTTTCGTACAGTATGCGCAGCTAGATACTGATCTACATCGTTTCTTACCCGTATAAATATGATTAATTTATACCGTTATAATCTAGGTTTGTCAAAGTCAACTATGTAGATCGCTCTTTTTTTTATCCGATTAATGTGAAAATTTTAGCCTTCAAGCGCGAATATGCTACTTTTTTACCTTTTCTTTAATTGATAGGTGTTATTTTTAAAAAAAAATGACCATGAATTCTAGCATTCACCAAAGAATGAGATAGACACCTAGGTGAGTCCTAGGATTCAAAACCCAGATGGACGAGGCGACGGGATCACTTCTTTACCAATTGGCCATAGGCCGGTTTTTGAATATATATGTAGCATCTTACGTATCAATATAAGACACTACTATGTAACATCATCGTCAAAGTAAACAATAAATAGTAAAAGCAATAATAGAAATCGTAAGTAAATTAAAACTTTAATAGTACTTTATTAGAGAACAAGTAGATGTTGAAATAAATGTTTGAAACATGGGACCGGCCCACAACTAACCAAAAGAAGAATAAATAAAATGCCATAAATAGTGGCAAGCCACGGTGCTGAAAACTCGAGTGCTCCCACCCATACATGATGCTATCGCTCTACTGACCTTTTACCTGAGAATGGAAAGAGCAAGAGTGAGATTTGAAAATATCAGCAAGTACCCAACAACGGCCGCAACACGGTGATTAAATGACAAGTAATGCAAGCAAGTAATTAACACATGTTAATTGTAATGAAACTAGGTTATTGAAAACACTGATACCGATCGGAGATAGAGATAACAGGAACCGTGGAAATAAGGATATTTGTTACATAGTAAGTTATGTCAATGGCACTGGCAATTACTTGCCACATACCCGATTATACGAGAGTAGTCATGCACAACACTGCCCTAGACTGTACAACCGTAGACGGGGTGTAATATCATGAGTAACGAGACAACAGGAACAGTGGAATTAAATATAATTCTTATTTAGCAAGTTACGGCAATAAAACCGACGATTACTTCCCACATACCTGATTATACAAGAGTAGTCAGGCACAACACTGTCCTCGACTGTATAACCACGGACGGGGTGTAATATCCTAAGTAACGAAAGTGTATAGCCCCTCGTATGTTACCAGGTGGGTAGAAATATCCCTTATATATGGATAACCCCAGACCAGGTAATTGTTATATTATTAACATGTTATATGGTATGAATTTAAGGGATCTAAAGAAAGGCTAGGATAAGCTTATGATATGTGAAAGAGTTTGTTAAGGTTGGAAATGGAGAAATATAATTTCTGATACGAGGGCAATGTGGAATGATAATATGATGATTGTGGTATAAGAATTATTCTAAGAGAGATATTATGACATAGCTCATACAAGGTTGTCAACCATTCAAGTTTTATTATGTGATAAGTGATTATTAGTCAGATTAACAAGTTTAATATATACATCCTTCATGGCTCATATATAACATCATACAATTAATGGATCATAATATTAGAAAACTAAAACATAGCATCCATAATGTCCCTAATGCCAAAAGAGTGCTAATAATTTTAACCTAAGTTAAAACATGTTCATATGCTACCCTCACTAACGATTTAAGCATGAATTCTAAAATACTAATTAAAGCATGAGTTCTACAACATTATTACCAGAGTATTCTAAAAAAACATAAAAGCATATGAAACAAGATAACCTAGAACATCATAGTATGAATCCAATATTAGAAGTCAATAACCAAACAAGTATTGGTAACATGATAACAATCAGGCAAGCATTGGTGATGTGATATTAATCAGGTAAGGTTTTATAATATGCTAATAGCCAGGTAATTTTAGTGATTTGATAATAACCAGGTGATTCCAGCGATACGATAATAGCTAGGTAACTTTAGTGATATAATATTAGTCAGGTAACTTTAGTGATATGATAATAGTCAGGCAAACATGAGCGATATGATAATTGTACTCAATGGCAAGGTGACAAATAATCTGGAAATACGTGGTATGAGAAACGGAAAAGTCACAACCGCGGAGGTATTTGCCTTGAGCACATTCGACGGGCTCGTTGCACAAAGGATACGGGGTACACAACTGACCGAACGTTTCTTCAGAGGCCACGTGTGAACCTACGAGATGAAACGGAGGTGAACTAGATCAAGGCTAAGATAAACTTGTGAAAAGATGGATGAAAATGCCATTGGTCGAACAAATTCACGTTCGCTAAGTCTCCATCGTGCGAACTGCCGTTCAGCCGTGCGATCCATGCCCCGTTGCGCAACCCACAAAAACAATGTGTGAATTGTGGTTCGGCCACGCGAATCATTGACCGTACCACATGACTGTGAAAAAGTCAACTAGCCACCGCCGCGGGCACGCCACCCAAGCCTCAGCCGCATGCGGCATCATGGGCGAGCGGCCGCGCTGCCTCTGGTGGCTGGCACCACCGTGCGTACCCACGCCGCCGAGTGTCACTGCCACCACCGGCCATCGCGAAGCCATCGCCGCCTAACATGCGCAGCTCGCGCCCATGCTAGTGTTGCCGCCTGTCCTTGTGACCGGCGCCGCCCCACCGTCACACCGACTAGCTGCTTATTGTTGCCATGCTCACCATTGCCGCCCACCGTCGTCGTTCTCATTCCTCCCGCGCCTCTCTCTCGCGCGCCACCGCCCGTGCGCCTCACTCCGACTGACACTGTCGCCATCGCCTGTCGCGAGCACTGCCGCCGCTGCTACCAGCTGCGCCGCCGTGGGCCATGGCCATGCGCTGGTCCTAAACGAAAGATGAATAGAGAGAGATTGAAAACGAGATGGGTTTTTACCTGGTGAGGGAGAAGGATAAGATATGCATATGGGGAAAGATTAGATGGGTTTTAAAGACTAATTAGAGTTTACCCTTTTTTTTGCGTGGCCCCCTTCAAAAAGAACTCCGGGCGCTACAATATGTTATCATCACATACTATTCGGCTATACAGTAGGAAAACCTCTCAACCAGTTCCCAAAAGAAAGAAAACCTCTAAACTATACATTCCTTTATCAACCTTGGTAAGTATCGAACTTACGTAACAACACGCAAAGCTAACCACTAACGTGCCACTTGATTCTCGGGCAAAGACAATCAAGCTACTGATCGGCCAACAACTACTACCGTGAAAATGTTCAAAGTGAACTTAAGTAAAGCTGATTTGTTTGCTTGCAAGAGCTTCCGAGCTGCCACACCGCAGCAAAAGACCCATCGGCGGGGCAGATCGATCCAGCTATCCTCGTGCAGCTGTGCGCTCGTGCTAAACAAAAGGCAACGCATCCAGCAACGCGAGGTGCTGGCAGCACATGTCTCCAGGAGCACACGGTAGAAGAGGGGCGGGCCCACATGGACGGCTGGACGGATCGCTTATGTGTAACTCGGGGAGCGAGCTTGCCGCGGTCCGAAGCTGAGTAGAGTGGCAGGAAGGCGTCAAAGGCGCGTGGCTGGTTGTTGCGTCGCGGCATGGGAGCAAGTGCGGCTACTCCCCCTGGCCCGGCCCCTGACGCGACGCGACGCGACGCGATGCTCCCCTCCGCACGCCGTGTGTACGGGTGGACTCGTTCTCCTCGCGGCGCGCGCGGCAAACCCCACCGCGCGCTCGTCAGCTCGCGCGTCTCGTCGTCGGTCGTTGCCGCGGTTTTCTGCGCGTCTCCTCCGAGTCGTTTTCTCTCCCCCGTCCCTCCCCGTGGCTGGCTGTCGGTCGGTCGCGACGGAGCAGCAGCAGCAGCAGTTGCGCTTCGTGTGCTACGGAATTTCATCGAGGGAACCGTTCAACGATGCATCTCAGCGTACGCACTTGTACTGTCGAAACAAATAGGGGTGGTGCCCGTACGTGAAGAATGGAGTGTCGTGATGCTGACCTGCAGGTCGACGGTCTGAGTCTCCGAGAGGACCTAGACTTCTCTTTAGTAAAACCACTTCCTTTTGCTAGCTCCAAAGAAGAATAGTAGTAAATTTTTTTAGGCACACACGTCTTAACTTGTTACAATCTGATTAGTTAACTTTTAGCCTCCATCTCTTGATCCAAAAATTAGGATCAACGAGTCCTTTTTCCCTCAGAAACAAATTAGAAGCAAGTTAGATATTGAGAAGAAGAATGTCTGGATTATTCAAAAAAAAAATGAAGACTTGCAAGTAATCAAGCCAGATCAACGGCTAGAGACATGTGCAGCACGAAGTTTAGGAACAAAAACAGTAGATTTCTCCTTAATCAGAGATTAATATTTTACACTGAACAACAATATGCTTCGGTTTCCTCTTTTCCTTTTTCCTTCCTTGAAGGAATTGTACCATGGGGAGTAGTCTTTCTCATAGCTGTCTCCCCATGCAAAAAGAACACAATCTATGTACACCTGGTTACCCATCCTGGCAATTAAACGATCAACTAACCTCTTACTAGTACATGCCGTTCTAAACTTCTATTGAGAGCTTTCGTAGTCGTATATATCGTCATAGGGCGCTAGCTCCGGCTCCTAAGCCTCCTCGGCCGGCGGCGGCAGGTTCAGGTCGATCCCCACGTCGACCGCCGGCGAGGTGTCCACCACGGATGACGACGACCCGGTGTCGCTCTCCTCCTCACGATCTACCGCCTTCTTGCCGCTGGCCACGGCTGGCCGGCGAGGCACCGGCGCCGCGACGGCCACGGTCACCGCGACCCTGGGATCCAGGAACAAGAACGGCTGCGCCGCCACCATGGCCGGCATCCCGAGGCTCAAATCCAGCGACGGCGCGGCCGCAGGTGCCGCGGTCGGCGGGGCCGCGGCGGGAGAGTCCCGGGAGGACGACTCCACCGTGCTGCTGCTCGGGCTCACGGCGCCGACAGCCAGCGCCTTGGGCGGCGGGACGTGCGCGTAGGCGACGGGGAAGTTGGTCTTGGCCTTGGGCCCGCGGAAGTGGAGCGCGGCGGCGTCGTAGGCGCGCGCCGCGGCCTCGGCGGTGTCGAAGGTGCCGAGCCACACCCGCGCCTTCTTGGCCGGGTCGCGGATCTCCGCCGCGTACCGCCCCCATGGCCGCTTCCGGACTCCGCGGAACCTCGGCTCCATGCCGTCCGCTACGGCGGCGACCGGAGGCGCGTTCTTGGGAGCCATGGAGCGCCAAGTGCTCGACCGTGCTCGGTTGTTGTTGCTTGGTGTGGTGCGGCCGTGTGGTTGGTTGGTTTGGAGTGGGGAAAGGGAAGTGAAGGGGAGGTGGTATTAATAGGGGAGGCGGGAGGTGAGGAGGGGCCAGCGGGAGGGGAGGTTTGACCCACAGGCGGAGGAGGCGAGCGCGCCGCCCCCGCGTTGGGGCTCCGCCGTTTGTTCCGTCGTCAATAGTTTATCCCCCTCTTTTTTTCTTTCTTTGATCATTCGATGGTGCATTGGTGTGGTTGCTTGCTTGGTCAGCGTGCAGGGTTGGTTTGGTTCAGGTGTGGCTGGTTCTGTGTGGTGCCTTTTCCTCTGGTCCTTAATCGTTTTGGATGCATGGTGCGGTGTTTTTTTTAAAACTTTTATGGCTGGGAATTGGCGTAAAAAAAGGGACTACTGTGCATGTGTTAGGGTAGTTTTTTTTGGGCTATGATTTTAGTTTTTGATTTATGGTTTTTTAATTCTATTTATTCGTGAGAGATAGGATGTAGAGAAAAATAGTTGCATGTGATTTTAGACGATATAGCTGAACTTAGTATAGTGTCTACTATAATCTACCTATAAACTCCATCTTAAAAAAATACACCATTTAAAAACTATCTATTATAGTATAAAGTGATAAGCTAAAGCGGATGGGCATTCGAGCTTGCCCTAATCTGGCTTAGGTTTTGCTTGCCTCCTTTTATATATGTTGGCTTGGCTTGGTAGTACTTTGCCTCCTTTTCCTCTTTAGAATCTGGCTTACCAAAGATTTTTAGCTTTTTGTCCAGATTTCCATGTGGTTAGTTTCCCTCCATTGAGCATCAGTCATATTCTTTTTAGTTTATAACTTATGATTTCTTCCGAATAAATAAATAAGATAGTTTTTTCGTTGTATTTTTAAAATGGTATAGTCGTTTCGAAACGGCTTATTTGCTCGTAAATATTCGATTTATTCGCATAATCGCTCGTAATAAAATAAAAAAGATATAAATCATAGCTATAAGTCATAAATCATATCCGAAAAGAACGCTCGTCGTTTATTTTTGCATCAAGTGCAAAGTGCTTCTCCATAAAGCTTGCAGCGGTGAACTGAACGGGTAGTGCATAGTGCGTGTGATTTGGCAGTTCCGTGCAGCGAAGCGCGACGGCAGTGTTATAACACATGTGACCAATGTGCAGAACTGCCCAAATTGCTTTGCAACTTACACCTTTTACTTTATCCTGACACCCCCTGGTTGTCTATAAATTGTACATGATCAATGGAATAAAGTACACATTCATTCTGTCTCAATCACTTGTGCAAAGTCTCTTGCAACACGTTATCAGCACATGCTCATACATTCACAAGTGAAAAACAGAAGGTAATGGCACTCCAGAGAAACGACACGTCCTCATGGCGTGACCGACGAGCCCGACGTGGCCGATGATCTGGAACGGCCGGCGCTCGGCACGGCGTCGCGGCTCCGGCAGCCTCACACGTTAGCACGGCGGCGCCTTCATGGCGGCAGCAGCGCGACCCGTCGGCCCGCACATCGGCGAGTGGCGTCCGTGCGGCCAAGACACTGCACAGACGGCCGGCGTGACACGGCCCGGCGGCCGCGAGGCGGTCGGGCGCGGGCGACGTGGCGTGATAGCCTATAAGCCTGTAAGTCGGCGCAGAGCGGCCGTTGGCCAGCGCAGGGCGTGGGCGGCCGGGCGAGACCGCCCGGTCGGCGCGATGCGGCGCGGCACCACAGCGGCGCGACCTCCAACACGGCCAGGCAGCGCGGCCCACGGCCGGCGCATGCCTCAAAGCGGCAGCACGGTGGCGCGCACCGCCCGACGAGGCGGAGAAGCGGCGGCATGACGGCGGCGCCGGCCCGGCGGCGGCGGCGGCAGACGGCAGCCTGATCGCGGCAAGCGACAGGCGACAACACGCGACCTGGCCGGCCGAGCCGGTCGCGCCACCAGCGGGCTGGCGCGAGCATGGGGCCCGCGGCAAGCCCCCATGAGGCGGGCCAGCGGCGCGGCGCGGGGCGTGGCGTGGGCGTGGCGGCGCGGCGGCGGCCGGCCGGCCGGCGGCTAGGCATGGAGGCGGCTGGGTGATGTGGGTTAGGGAAACCCTAACCTCCACCCCTTTGCCTTTTATATACCCTCCCAAATTGGGCTTTTAGCCCAATATCTTCCCACCTCCCTACATGGGCCAAAAGGCCGAATGGGCCTCAGCCCAGATTTCCAAAAATTTGCATTTTCCCCCCTCAATTTCGAGGAAAATGCAGAATTTTTTTTAAATAAATTTTCCTTTGTATAATTTGCAGTATAGTCCTTGTGCTTATTTATAATTGTACCCGTCAGTTTTACTTTTATAAATTAGCATTTCAGTCCCTACAGGATCTGAAAAATATGTAATTGTTAAAATAAATGTGCATTCACATTTATATAATTTTTACATATGTAGGATTATTATTTTATTGCAATTTATTTACAATATGCATTGCGACCATATTTAAATTTGCTATCTTAGCAAATTTAAATTAAAATTCCCATTTAATGAGTACCATTGTACTTAATAATTTGGAATTTTCTGCAACATATTATACCTAACATAAATACCATAATATCACAATTTTTGGCACTTTACTACATTCATTTGTACGCTTTGCCATATAATAAATTGGTGTTCACCACCAATATTGTGAGAGTACACGGTATTATAAATATAACCACAAGTTATATTTATTTTGGGTATATATTCATTCGGATTACAATACTCATATTGTTTTCCACATATTTTGCATTTTATTACAACATTACAATACACATTAATTTACCTCATGTAAATTAATTATTTATGGTGTACTTTTCATGTAGATTTTAAATGGCTACCAAAGATTTTGAGTCACTCGCTATCAATGGTACCAATTACCCTACATGGGCTATGGACTTAAAAATCAACCTCACCACACGTGGGTTGGAAAGGGTGATATTTGATCCCCCAGCAAATCAAGTTCCTCCAGATATTGTGAACAGCAGAAAGCTGTTATATTACCTGAGGCTAATCATGAATGGGCACATCTTAGACTCCAAGACTTCAAAACAGTTGGAGATTATAATCACGCCCTTCATTCTATTTGCTCCAAATTGCGGTTTTATGAAAAGGAACCAACGGATGCGGACAAAATAGAGAAGTCACTCTCTACTATGCTCCCATCTGACAGAGTCCTACAGCTGCAATGGCATGCTGCAAATTACCAAACTTATTTTGATCTTATGCATACTTTACTTCAGGCAGAAAAGCATGCTGAACTTCTTTTAAAGAATAATCAGCAACATCCCATTGGGGCTGCTCCACTTCCTGAAGTTCATGCTAATCAAAAATACACCAAGTTCAATGGTTTCCAACACCATTCAAAGAACTTTAAAGGTAAACAGAACCGCAACAAGAAGCAAAAACCAAGTGGATTCAAGAAAGGTAAAGGCAATTCTGGTAAGAAAGTTGACAAACATGAGATTTGTCAAAAGTGTGGTTGCTACAACCATCCTACCAAGAAATGCCGCACCCCGAAGTATCTTGTGAACCTTTACCTCCAGTCTTTGGCTCAAGGCAAGAATGCTCAATAAAAACGATTTGAAGCACACTTCAATCTCACATCCAACGATGATGAAGCCGGATGTTCTCAAAAGTTCCTTCAAGAACTCAAAGACACGTGTGCTTCTACAAAGAAGGATGCTCTCATGTGCACCGAGGACACACTTGAAGAATTTCATTCTCAAGACATGTTTGGAGATCTCAGTTAGACTCCTAGTCCCATAGCTACTAAGTATTGTTATGTTGTAATATAACTAATGTTGTCATCCATATTGTAAGCTTATATGCTACAATCATATATCGAACACATTCGGTATTATCAAATAAATTTTGTATGTATTCTATATATTACTTCAAGAATTTCATTAAATTCTTGAATTGTGTATATAGATTTTTGGGGTCGATCCAATGGAGGAGGAATTATGCCTTGTGGATATTGGTACCACAAACTCTATACTTACGGACATAACATATTTCTTACAAGGAGAAAAGGAAATATTTTAACAATCGCTGGACGCGATACAATAATAGTAGGCTCTGGTCGCGCCTCTATCACTCTCCCTATGGGTACACAATTGGAAATCAAGGATGCACTCTTGTATCCCGATTCAACACGTACCCTACTTAGTTATAGAGATATCCGTCAGAATGGTTTCCATGTTGAAACCCAAAATGACAACAAAGAGGAATATCTCCTCTTAACCAAAAACAACGGATATGGCAAACAAATAAAAAAAATTCCATCTTTAAACTCCGGATTGAACTATACATACATCAAACATGTTCAACATATTGCATACAACGTAATTTTCCAAGACACAAACACATTCCAAACATGGCGTGATCGGCTTGACCACCCAGGCATTGGAATGATGAGGAAAATTATTAGCAATTCAATTGGTCATACAGAAATAAAAACAAAATTTCCGGAATCCTCAGATTTTGTGTACACTTCATGTGCCACCGGAAAATTGATTTTAAGACACTCTTATCTTAAATTCAGAGCTGAACCACTTAAATTCCTTGAACGCATTCAAGGATATATATGTGGTCCTATACAACCATTGTGTGAACCGTTCAGATATTTCATGGTTCTCATTGACGCATCTACTAGATGGTCACATGTGTGTCTTTTATCCACACGAAACCATGCATTTGCTAAGTTAATTGGTCAAATTATCCAATTACGAGCACATTATCCTGAATATCGGATTCAATCAATTCGAATGGATAATGCCACTGAATTTTTCATCCTATGCCTTCAATGACGATTGCATGATTTTTGGGATACAAGTTCAACACTCTGTTCCATATGTTCATACACAAAATGGTTTTTAGCAGAATCTCTTATCAAGAGAATCAAGCTCATTGCAAGACCATTACTACAGAATTGCAACTTACCAAACATCATGTTGGAGTCATGCAGTCTTACACGCTGCTGACTTAATACAATTGCGTCTAACTGTATATCATAGCACCTCCCGCTACAATTAGTGCGTGAAATCCACGGATATTTCCCATCTGCGAAAGTTCGGTTGCGCTACATACGTACCGATCTCACCACCGCAGCGTACCTCAATGGGACCGCACAGGAAACTTGGGATCTATGTTGGGTATAAATCTCCGTCGATTATAAAATACCTCGAACCCCTAACAGGGGACCTGTTCACGGCCCGGTACGCTGATTGCATATTCAATGAGGAACATTTCCCGGCATTAGGGGGAGACAACAAGTACCAAACTAAATGCCAGGAAACTAATTGGAATATTCAAGGCATTCCTGCCTCAGACCCACGTACTAGAGAGACTGAACTTCAAGTTCAGAAACTCATTCATTTGCAAAACATTGCAAATAAACTGCCAGATGCATTTACTGATTATAATGGTGTCACAAAATCCTATAATCCTGCCAGAAATGTGCCTGAAAGAGTGGAGGTACCGAAAAATACCACTCAACTCCCGGTTCAAAATAAGAGGGGGAGAAGTACGGCACAAATGGCGGATACAGCTTCTAACAAGCGACAAAGGAAACAAAAGAATGTAAATGCAGATCAACCTCATGTTGATAGACACCAAAGGATCCTTGAACCCAGATCAACAGTGCACTCAATTACTGATCTTGGGACATCGGAATACCCCGACTCAAATGATTTGGGAAATAACATTGAGTCACCAGGGGTCCAAGAAATTTCCACTAACTATTCTGATTCTGGAGAATCATACGATCGTAAGACTACAATTGTCGACATTAATTTCTCCACAACAATTGCAAACAACCTTCAAAATGATCCAGATCCTAAGACCATGGCAAAGTGCAAACGACGCTTGGACGGAACCAATGGAAGGATGCAATTCAAGAGAGTCGACCTCGCTCACAAAAGAAATGTATTCACCAATGTGATACATACACCTCCCAAAGTATTCCCTGTCGGTTTCAAATGGGTTTTCGTCATAAGCGGAATGAAAACAATGAGGTGGTGAGATACAAAGCAAGGCTTGTAGCACAAGGGTTCACGCAGAGACCCGGCATTGATTTCAATGAAACCTATTCTCCAGTAATGAGTGGAATAACATTCCGATATTTAATATCATTGGCAGTACAAAATCATCTATCTTTTCAGTTGATGGATGTAGTGACAGCTTACCTTTATGGGTCACTTAATTCGGACATATACATGAAAGTTCCCGATGGAATTTCAATTCCGAATCCAAACGCAAATCGCAATATGTATAGTGTAAAATTAAACAAGTCTTTATACGGCTTGAAATAGTCGGGTAGAATGTGGTACAACCGACTAAGTGAGTTCCTAACCAAAAAGGGATACTCCAACAATGATGATTGCCCATGCGTGTTCATCAAAAGATCCTCAATAGGATTTTGAAGCACGTAATCATCTTAAGACGAATTTGAAATGAAGGATTTGGGTAAAACCAAATTTTGCTTAGGTATACAACTTGAGCACCTTCATACATGCATCATAGTGCATCAATCAGCCTATGTCCAGAAAATATTGAAAAAAAAATTCAATATGGACAAATCATATCCATCGAAAACCCCCATGGTTGTTCGATCTCTCGACAGGGATAAAGATCCATTTAGACCCCGAGATGACAATGAAGAGCTATTGGGACCCGATGTTCCATATCTCAGTGCTATCGGAGCGCTTATGTACCTTGCAAATTGCACCCGGCCGGATATTACATTTGCGGTAAATCTACTTGCTAGATATAGCGCTACTCCAACCAAAAGATATTGGGTAGGAGTGAAGAATATCTTTAGATATCTTCAAGGCACTAAAGATCTCGGTCTATTCTTTCAAAAGAATGAAAATATGGATTTAATAGGATATACAGATGCTGGCTATTTATCAGATCCCCATAATGCCAGATTTCAAACAGGCTTTGTATTTTTACATGGTGGAACAGCCATCTCATGGAAGTCTTCGAAACAGACTCTAGTGGCGACATCCACCAATCATTCTGAAATAATTGCATTATATGAAGCATCACGTGCATGTGTATGGCTTCGCAGAATGATTAACCACATACAACAGTCATGTGGTATAGGTGTTATTGCATCACCTACCATTATCTACGAAGATAATGCTACTTGCATTGTTCAAATGCAAACGGGTTACATAAAGAGAAATATCACAAAGCATATTGCACCTAAACTATTTTACCCACATGAATTGCAAGAGAGTGGGGAAATAAGTATTCTGCAAACTAAGTCTTGTGATAATCTCGCAGACTTATTCACCAAGTCATTACCAACTTCCTCATTCCAAAAATGTGTTCATGGAATTGGTATGCGAAGACTACGTGATTTGCAGATGTCAGAGGGAGAAATCTCCTAAGACTTAACCCGTTCAATACAAATATTGTACTCTTTTCCCTTTATGAGTTTTCCCTCTAAGGTTTCTCATCAAGGTTTTTAATGAGGCAATATGACAACATAATCATAAATATATCTCTCTTTTTTCCCCACATGGATTTTTAGGAGATATAATCAAATATATGTCATATCATTTTCTCCTTAAATTTTCCCACTGGGTTTTAAAGGAGTTTTTCATGACATATCTACACTATCGGTTCTCCTCATATTTTTCCCTACAGGGTTTTGAAGGAGTTTTTCCAAGATGATTAATCAAGGTGATCATATGAAGATACATTGGTCAAGGGGGAGTGTTATAACACATGTGACCAATGTGCAGAACTGCCCAAACTGCTTTGCAACTTACACCTTTTACTTTATCCTGACACCCCCTGGTTGTCTATAAATTGTACATAATCAATGGAATAAAGTACACATTCATTCTGTCTCAATCACTTGTGCAAAGTCTCTTGCAACAGGCAGCGCGCTGTTGAGTGAACCGACGGTTTCCCGTCGCCCACTTGATTGCTTTCCTTCCTGCTCGACGACGACGTACGAGCCGAACGAAAACATGCAAAACCGTCGCAATGTCCAGCAGGCGTGCGCACGGGTCACACCACCACCGACCCTACCTTGCCTGCCCCGTACGAACGAGCGGCCCCGGCGGTGGTGGGGCCCGCGGCGGTCTGGTCTCGTCGCGAGCGCCGTGGCCCGCGGTGCGGTGCAGCGCTACGTGTGATGTGATGGAGCGAGCGAAACAAAAAAAAACAAGCGTTTTTCGGCAGAGGGGAGGGGAAGGCCGCGCCTGCACCGCGTCTTGCTTGCTTGGCACGGCGGCGGCAGCAGCCGGCGGGCGGCCAGGCAGATTCGCGGGGGATTCGAGGCCGTGCACAATTGATCTTCAGCTCTTAGATCCTAGTTTTTTTTAATTTTCTCTTTTTTCTACCTTTAGTTTTTATTTTTTTCGTATTTATTTGTATACGTCTATGGTTAACCATTGATTAGATACTATATAAGGGCTCCGAAGCTCAATTACATATTGTACACGTGTGTACGGACCTTTTAATTATTCGGGTGAAGGACGAGCCGTCCGATCACAAGGATTGAACTCTGCACGTCAGTGAGCTCAATGGACCAACGCGGCAAGCTGTGGTCGGTGTCACGTCCACATTTCACACCGTCCGTACCGTGTCGCCGCCGTGGTGGCTCTCCTCGCAAATCACTAGATCTAGCGTGCGCGTAACCCCTGTTAATTGCCGCCACCGTTTACGACGTCCACGTGTCAGCCAGCCATGTCGGATGGGGACAGACACGACACGGCTACGGGGGTGGCGCGGCGACGGCCCCGAGATCTCTCTATTCCACACGCGCACACACAGCTCACCTGTGCATATCCGCTCCCAATCAATTTACGTATTTATTAGAACCAGAGTGGTGCTCGTGCTCCACCGATTAGATGTGTGTGTGTGTATATATATATATATATATATATATATATATATATATATATATATATATATATATATATATATATAAAAGGAGATCACATATTTATCTTTTATTTTCATACGTTTAGACGTATGCTAAAGAATACACTCACTGATACACATATATTCATAGTGTATGTTCATGTACGTATTTCTTGTAATCGAAGAAATTTAATTATTTATGGTCGCTCATGGGCGGGCGGCACGTCGCGGGCCCTGCCGCGCTATTCTTTGTTTTATTTTTCTCTTCCTTTTGGCTCCCGTTTCGGCCGCTCGCGGACTCGATCGT
Source organism: Bonia amplexicaulis (assembly GCA_036346245.1). Taxonomy (NCBI): domain Eukaryota; kingdom Viridiplantae; phylum Streptophyta; class Magnoliopsida; order Poales; family Poaceae; genus Bonia; species Bonia amplexicaulis. Next base: position 16,628,059 of record CM070745.1, on the reverse strand, counting down.
GTTGTGTTTACGGCTTTACGCCGACAGGTTTCTTTTCTTCTTTTCTTTCTCTGGAATTACTGCATTACACCGACGGGTCCTCCGTGCTTATATGCTTTATGAAATCAGCACGACCGAACCGGTTGATTGATTAGCCTCTATATATCATTTTGGAATTTGAACTGCGACGCAACGTCGTTACGAAAATTAAAGACTATTGATTTGGATAGAACGCTCTTACCATCCTGGAATCAAGTGGAGAGTGAAAGATCAACTTTTTACGGTTGAGAGAGAAAGATCAACTTTTTAAATACTCCCTTCAGTCACAAATTCATGTTGTTACAGTCAAACTTTTATTTTTTATTATTGATGTCTTTTTAATATTTAGATTGAATACATAAAATCATATATATATATATATATATATATATATATATATATATATATATATATATATGTGTGTGTGTGTGTGTGTGTGTGTGTCTCAAAAGTAATTTTATAATATTATAAGTTTTCTAGGTTTTATAAATATATTTTAATATGCATTAGTAAGTCAATGTTACGTTTTGAGGACTAGAGGGAGTAACAACTAAGGCTTGTTTGGATACGGAGGAGTTAAGACATTCCCTTTGGATTAGAAGAGATTTTAGTTCAAACTCCCTGTTGTCGCGAAGGGACTGAATTGTATCGGTGTCCAACCTCCAAACAAGTCCTAAGTGGTTAATATGGTGAGTTCTTTCCGTCTTATAGTTTATAACTTCTCTCGAGTAAATAAACAGAATGACTTCTTTGTCGCTTTTAAAGTCGTTTATCGAAACAGTCTTTTAAAACGGCTTATCAATATATCAGCATTTGATTTATTCGCACAAACACTCTGTACTAGACTAAAGTCATTAGCCACAGTTAAAAAGAATCCACCCATAAACTTTCCCCGCTTTTAAACATGAAGGATATGAGATCTATTGTAGTTGCACCACCGACTCCCATCTAAGAACCACGAAGCACTAACAAACCATACCAAGAGCGATTAGTTGATGAGACGAGGAGCCTACTGTTCACTACTCCGGCACCAGCCTAGGAACTAATCAAATCTTAAGACACGCCTAACACTGTAGTACCAAGGCAAGCACAGCACTAGAAACAGGCAAGCAGATGCAAGGAAACCGGGCCGAGCGAATCAGACAGGCGGTGGTAGCGTCACGTTGCCCACGGGGGGGCAACGCGTGGGCACGCGCAAGTGGCGTGCGCGGTGCCCTGCCCTCGACAGCTTCTGCGTGACGGGCCCGTGGCCGCCGGTAAAGCAAAGGCTACACGCTAAACAGAGGAGCTTTCCGTGTGCCACGCGGCCACGCCCTACGGCGACAAAAGATTGTGCGATACCACACACCACGAACTGAAGGCCTGAAACTAGACTATGTGGTGAAGCGACCTCTGAAACAAAGGCACGAGAAACCGCTTTCAGCCTTCAGACGTTGAAATATTCACATAATTTACACGCAAACCTGACCTATCGGCAGTGCTGCCTGCTCCCGTGCCAATGCGCCGTCCTCGAATAATAGGAGACAAAACCTAAGAGCCACAGCAAGCTCACGTTTGGATCAACTCCAATGCTCATGCTCGTCCTGGTTCTCGCCCTCGTCTCTCGCAGCCGGATCTCTTTCTCCGTCCACTGAATCTAATGTATCCTGCAAAGCATCAGATGCGAACCAGGTCAGTTTTGTGCCCCAGTTGAAAAGCTGGACAGCAGCGCGGGCGAATTCAGTGAGATTGACACATGCATCCTCGATTGTTCAGAGAAAAGGGCTCATGAAATCATAAGAGCTAGAATTCCAACTTTCAGTTTTCACATATTAGCAGCCATCAAACCTCGAAAAAAAACACATAGTAGCAACCATCTTAGAAAGAATTAAGCTGAATAGTAGGATGAAACCTGTACACAATTAGATGAACACGACAGTAACACAGTCCAATCACGGGCAAATCAATGACAAACGGAGCTAAGATTGCATTTTAAGTGCCAGCGAGTGAGCATATTCAACAGGAAGCTATTCCGCTCACAAGGAGACTTCCGCCCTGTTCGTATTGGTTTCTAAAAGCTGATTTTCTACGGTAAATAGCTTTCAAATAGAATGTTTTTTTCAAAACAGAGTCTACTAGTAGATTGTAGTATACACTGCAACTGTTTCATTTATATCAGCTAAAATCGCATACGAATGTCTCTCTACAAGCTGTTACTATTTATAAAACAAAGCTAAAGGTCTATATGAACAGAGCCTTCCTCTGACCACCAAAATTTTCAAGTCCTAGTCCTTTGCCCATATAACTATTAGAGTAGAGACGCTCTATAGGACTGACATCCTTAAGAGCAGTGAGGGGCTGCATATTAATAAGATATGCATATTAATGAGATATGCAACCGTAGAAACAGCCTCAGCCCAGAACTGTGGTGGAACGCGAGAAGCAAGAAATGTGCGACCAGTCTCAATTAGATGACGATGCTTGCGTTCAGCAACCCCATTCTGAGCATGGGCACCAGGACAAAAAGACTGATAAAGAGTTCACTGCTCGGAAAGAAACTGTCTGAACACATTAGAACAATATTCACCAGCAGAATCACAGCGAAAAATGCGAATAGAGAACTCAAACTGAGTACGAACCATCATGGCAAAGCTACGATAGATCGCAAGAAACTGACCACGGTTAGACATATGGAAAAGCCAAGTAAAACGGGAATAATCATCAATGAAAATAACATAGAATTTATGCCCGCCTTTGGAGATAATCGGCGCAGGTCCCCATACATCTGAATGAACTAAATCAAAAGGACGAGAAGACAATGACTCACTAGAATGGTAAGGAAGTTGTAGCTGCTTGCCTAACTTACAACCTTGACAAAACATGGACGTGTCAACAGTAACACGTCCAAGGACACCCTGACGAACTAATGACGAAAGACGGGACCCACATAGGTGACCTAAGCGGTGATGCCACTGCGCAAAAACTCCAGAAGTGGTGGCAATAGTGACGGTAGAGGTAGATGGAGCAGCTCAAGACGTGGTAGGAGCAACTGAAGTGGACGGAAGATGAAGCCGGTCGAGAATATAGAGACCCTGACGATCCCTACGGCGGGGCCGGTCCCAAGTATCGTCCTTGTGCATCGATCTGAACAAAAGCAGTGTGAGTCAAAACCAACCCTACAACCAAGGTCAGTGAGCTGTCTCACTGAAAGAAGCTGCATGGTTAGTTGGGGAACATGAGAAACTGCTGGAACAGAAAAATTTGTGGTCAAAAGAGTGCCTGACGCCTATGAGACAAGGAAGTACCATCCGCACTGTCAGGAGATAGGAAGGCGGGAAGTCCTCTTGAATCGAGAGATGTGGAATCCGGTGTCATGTGGAAAGAGGCACCAGAATCTAGAACCCAAGAGGTACCTGAGGAAGACGTCTGAGCTAGACTGGCAGAACCCGCTGAGCTGTGAGAGAGCTGCTGAAGTAGAGCCTGGCAGAGCTGCTGAACAGAGTCACCTCGCTGAGATCCTGATGAGCCGGTCTGTCCTCCTGTGAAGGGAGGGCCTCCCTGCCCCCCCTTGGGTCGTCCACCCCCATGTGCCTTATTCCGCTTTTTCGCACCGCACAACTCTGGTAGTCATACCCAAAGTTCTTGCAGTAGTTGCATTGAACTCCAGTTGGTGCAAAAGCTGGAGCGGAAACAGGCACCTGGGAAGAAATCGTAGTCGTAGCAGGAACCGTCGATGTAGTCGAAGGAGCAGCAAGCACAGTTGGAACAGACTGTGTTGCTAAACCAAGACGAAGCTCCTCAGCCCGAAGTGTCGAAAGAGCCTCGGTGACAGTCGGTCGTGGCGAGCGACTCAGTAGTTGAGCTCTAACAGGCTCAAACTATGGGCGAAGACGGCAGACGAAATCATAAAGACGAAGACGATCATGATCCGCCTTTTGAACTCGTGGCAATCACGGCACGGTGGAGAAGCTACTCATCTAGGCGCCGCGAGACTAGCGAGCTCGGAAGAAGTCGTCGACGGAAGAATCTCCCTAGCGAAGCATCTCCAAGTCACGCTGAAGCGAAAAGAACTGAGCATCACTGCTCTGCTGGTATCGCTCACGCAAGTAGTCCCAGATCTGTCGAGTAGACCGCAGACCAATGATATCTGGCTGAATGAAGTCGTCGACGCTGACCACAAGGATGGCACGAACACGGGCCTCATCAAGACCTTGGCCGCTTCGAAAGCGTCAATGGCATCTTGATAAGCCTTATCGGCGACATCGGCGATGGCAGCAGACCTCGCCTTCTTTAGCGACCTCATCTACTCCGGAGGCAGTAGGCTGCCGAGGAGGAGGTGAAAGCAGCGATGACGGAGGACGTGCACCGATAACATGTCCCAAAGACGGAGACCATCAAGCGTGATCTCCATGAGGAAGACCATAACACGAAGTTCGTTCCATGAAGCTTTGTTCCGAAAATGGGATCGCGGTGATGGAACGAAGCTCATCGGTGGCGGTCTTTGGGCGACACGGCGACAAAACAACGAAGTCTAACGGCGGCGATGAGCGGCGGCGGTTAAACAACGTTTTATTATTTTTTTTACCAAATCGAATAAAAACTCGAAACAGGCGTTTCAGTCAACACAACCCATATCGTCGGTACCAAACACGAGGCGAGTAGGCGGCGGTCGGCGGGGTGGTGGAAGCGGCGGCGGCGGCGGCTCGGCAACGACGTGGAGCGGCTATAAGCGGCGGTCGGCGGAGGGTGGAGCGGCCAGCGGCGGCGACCGACAACCAGAATAGCGGCGGCGGTGGCGGCGGCGGCGGTGGCTCAGCGGCAACGGCGTGGGCGGCGGCCGCGAAGCGTCTATCCGACAATGGCGGCGGAGCTCGGCAACAACGAGTCGTCGGCCGGATCTGGCGGCGGCTCGGCGACAACGGCGGCGGCGGCGGATCAACAACGGCTTGTGCGGCGGCGGCGGCAGCGATCGCGGCGGCGGCGACGGCGGCGGTTCGAACAACGGTGGCTCGTCGGCGGCGGCGGCTCGGGCAACAAGACCTATCTGCGGCGAGACTCGGCGGCGGCGGGGAGCGACAGCGGCGGCGCTCGGCGAGGATGGCCCGGCGGCGGCAGCGGCAATGGAAGAAAAAGCAGTCGAGCCCTTGCTCGATACCATGTTATGAATATTGTGTGTATATTCATGAGGCCCAAAGGGCAATATATATAGAGAGTACAAGGGGATATACAGAGGAATATGCCATGTACAGATATAGAATGTGAGGCATATAAGGAAACTAATAATCTATTTCCTATTCTTCCTATTCTCCTTAACAGAGACGACCCGGGCAGCGGCGGCGACGGCCTGAGCAGCGGCTACTCGGGCGGAGACGGCCCAGACGGCTCGGGCGGCGACGGTGCAACGGAAGAACAAGGTCAGAGCTAGGGCTCTGATGCCATGTTATGAATATTATATGTATATTCATAAGGCCCAAAGAGCAATATATATAGGGAATACAAGAAGATATACAGAGGAATATGTCATATACAGATAAGAAAACCAAGACATATAAGGAAACAAATAACAATCTTATTCTATCTTTAACATCTGTAACAACCATGGTTCAGACCAGCTGAAAGGTTGTACTTGTCTACCTTGCACAGGCATGTGGGTCAAAGCAGTTCATCATGTTTGCAGTTTGTTTAATTTTTTGGCTGTACAAACTTGGCAATCGCCAACTGGTGATCAACTTAATAGACCATGATAGCATAAATTTAGTACCGTGCCTTGTTTTTCTATGGAAAAAGCTAATCCCACCGAGGATAAACAAAAACAGGTTTCGCCATAGCTTCTCACTAGCAAATACTAAGGTCTACAGATGTATGTATAGGCAGGTTGTAAATTTCATTATTACCTGGCGTGACAGCTGGCACTGCTTGTCCCCTGCAACAGCCACCAACGACCCCTTAGCACCCTGAAAATGAATATGTAATAAATAATAAAAATATATCAACCCCATTAAATGAGTTAAATAGTCAGCTGTCTTTTGCTTACGACAGGAACGGAGCGTGATGAGGACATGCTGCGCATGTTTTGCTCTAAGGACAGAAATTTCTTTTCCCAAGTTTCATTTAACCCTTGCAGAGCTTGATTAATCATCTGTTGCACCTGTTCCTGTGTGAACATTGGCTGTTGTCCCTGTTTGCTAAAACAACCTGGGGAGGATTTTGGCAATGAATCAATCTGGGCCTTGTTGCTGACACTAGGGGCACCATGGTACCTCCCACGCTTCCAGCTCCCCACCTGTTCCTTTACAGGATGGGGGCCTAGCTGAGTATCTCTGGTCTCCTCAGTATGTCCATATGTGGTATTCTGAAAAAAAGACGCATGCGAAAACAGTTCATCTGGTTGGCATGCACAGTATGGAACCAATACAATTGCACAACTTTGTAACTGTATTTAAAACATTACATGTAACAGGAGTAGGAATGTACCTCAGTTCGCAATGCCTTCTTGCCAAGATGTTGCCCTTTACCACTGTGAATCTTGGTGGATGGGTCAATATCAGACACCAGCTTTCTACCATTGTCCATGCTCTATTCAATCAAACCAGAATCATCAATTCATGCTGAAACATGTTAACAAGCAGGACTTGCATTCTTGGTTCTTACCATAAGCTGCTGATGCGTTGCTATGCTTCGGGAGCCTGCAGCATTGCTGGGGTGGTTTCCTGCATTCCGGTTCTTTCTTTTTTGGTAAGAAACCTTCATGACTTCATCTTTGGCCCAATGGTCACACAACATTTCCCACCATTTCGGTTGCATCCATTCAGGGACGAATGGTTTCCACTTCAGTGGATCATCATGCTCAAGTACCACCAGAGACTCATCTCGCTGCTGTTCCTCTGAATCTTCTCTACCATCTTCCTCTTCAAATGCCATTTCTCCACTAGCCCTACCAACCGCAGAAGATCTTTTGGCCTTTTTTGCTGCCAACTCCTCTCTAACCGTTTGCTTCTCATAGCAAAAGAGATTAACTAATTGTCTAACTGCTTTGCGGTCAAAGATCTTTTGACACTCCTCTTCATGGCCAGGGGGCCACTTGTAGCGTTTCTGCAGTATTCAAATAAGGCATTCATCATTTGCAAATCTCACAGTGAGCAAAAAGGGTTTGCAACATGTCCTGATAAGTTACTCACAAGGAATTCATCCAATACAGTAGCCTTTACATCTGAAGGGCATTGGTGCCAATGGTAAACCACAAGCTCACAGGGTTTTCCATTGGTATCCACCGATACATAGGTCCCAGGGTAGTTCTGCTTGATCAGAAGGGAGAGGGTAGTTGCTAGCTTAGGACAGGGCGGGTGCACATTCCAGTTGCTAGTTGCATTAGTCAATTTGTCAGACACGTGAAAAATAGAATGTACAAGTTCTTCAACCATCGATAAACATAAAGACATGGGAAATACTTACTCTGTCCCATTGGGCGTAAGCACAGGCCTATCAGCTTCTTTGCGTGGTTCCATTAGTACTGCAGGGGCACGCCCCCTGCGCTTTTTTGATGATTCACTAACAGATCCTGACAGCATATCACCACACCGTGTATCCTGAAATTGCTTGATATCAGACAGTGCTCAAATCATGCAGATGCACATGAAAAAAGAACACCTCTTGCAAAAGTTACGTCCTTGGGTCTTTCCACCAGAAATTCCATTAAACAATAGAAGGTTTCCCATTTGTAATTTAATTAAGGAAAAAGTTCATATAATACCCTGAGCTTTGCTCGAGTTCGTCCAACACCACGAACTATGAAATCGAACATTTGACCCTTTAAAGTTTACAATCCGGTTCAAATAACACCTTAACTTGGTTTTAGATGATGGTATTGCCCGTGTGGCGCGATGAGTAGACAGTTTTACCACGTAGAATGACACACTAGTCAGGTTTAGGTGAATGATAGGTAGACTCACACGACCTTCTCTCCCAAATTGAAACAGAGAGAAGGAATTACAGGAGGCGGTGGCTATGGAAGCACGACTGCTAGCTCGGTGGGAGAGAAGCCCTTATGGGCCCACATGTCATGGACCCAACTTGATCAGCGTGTCATCCTACGTGGCAAAACCGCTCACTTATCACGCCAAGGGGGCAATACTATCATGTGAAACCGGGTTAGAGTGTTATTTTGAACCGAATTGTAAAGTTCGGGGAATCAAATGTCCGGTTTCATAGTTCTGAGTGCTGGACGGACTTTCAAGCAAAGTTTAGGATGTTATATGGATTTATTCCTTTAATTAATCATAGCACTAAAACATCACAGCATGGAAAAGATTGTTGCTAACTGATTTGGAATGGTTAAAAGTTAAGAGCCCCTCAACAAATGCTTGAAGCTTTATCTAGATGGATTGACCGAGTTTCGGAGAAATGAAATCAACTTGACCTTTCAAATGAATTATGGTCTTGGATTGGCTTAATGCTTACATTGAGGTTTCTGTCTAGTGGATAAAGTTTCTCTTATCCTTTCATTAGTTATTAGAATTTGCTATTTATGCTTGTGGCTTGCTCTTTTGGATCAAATGGATCTTTGTGGAACCATTTGTAAATATTATATTTTTAATATAATATTTCAGTAGGGTTCTCCCCTACTGTTCCCATTAAAAACCATCACAGTGAAACCAAGGAAAGGCTAAACTACGCACGAAACTCATGTAAACACTTTTTAACCAACAAGCAAGTTTTCAAGTCATCATCACAAGTTTGCAGAACTGCATAGACAATTGTTCAGATGCATCGATTTTAAATGCTAAAATGCAAACCCCATCCAATAAATTTAAAAAAAACAAAGAGCTGAATTTTGTCCACAACCTCTGTAAAGGAAAACTTGCCAAAAACACATTGGAACAGTGGAATAGCGACCACGTGTAGCACTATGCACTACTGTCTAATGAACACAGTACTGCGGATAACACTTGTGGCCTCACATTGGAAACAAAGCTCAGCAAGAAGGGATGGGGAGAGGGACCTGGGAGTAGAGGGGGGGTCGTGGTTGGTGGTGCAGTGCTGTTGGACTGATGCAATTAAGTGGTAGCTCTGCAAGAGTGGGAGGCACATGTCAGTGATAAAGAGGTCTCAATAGAGACAATCGAGTAAGTTGGAGAGAGGCACAGACTTTCAAGTGAAGAAGGTGAGGTGATGGTGGGCAATGTACTGGCAATCGGAACTGGCAACAAGGCAGCAGAGTGCCTGCATGAAGCAGCCATGTTTATCTGGTGGTGTGTTCCAGAGAAGGACCAGTCCCCAGGATGGTCCGCATCATTTGAAGAACCAATGAAGCGATTTTTTTGTTGCCTGCCTTTCTTTGCGAAGTAATTGCTATGAGGATTGAGCCGCACCTGCTCTGAATGGTTCTTGCTAGTGCAAGCCTCTTGTGCCACTTGTCCATCTATATGCTTATTTTGATTCTCTGATAGATTTGAATGCACTTCTTCATCACTTCTGTCAAGCTGGTCGATCCCATCAAAGCTTTCATGATGTGTCTCATGCTCATGCCATGAATTAGAGCTAGGATTTGGAAGCGCACACCTAGTCTCTGGAGAATACATCTGGCTGTAGCAGCATGGAAACTGCTCAGATTGTAGCGTACCATGATTCAAAGTAGGTGGTGTAGTTGCATCGACATTATCCAACTCATTAGAGCCAGCTTGAGGACATCGGTTCCGAGTCGGTGAACTAGGGTCAGGATCAGCTATGGTCCTCTCAATCTGTGGAGCTTCCGAATGATTTTGATTTGGGGAAGCATCAAGCTTCTGGATAGGCTCGGTATCAATAAGGACTGGTGATCCCTTTGCCAAGCGCTTACTGCGCCTCAGATGAGACCTCTCATTTGAAGAATTCATCAAACTCTTATTTTTCCTCTTCTTATTTCCCTTATTATCTTTGGTACTCTTTTTATTGTTTCCCATTGCTTTGCAGGCAAAGTCCACCTGTGCCTGGCCTGAATGAACCACATCACTGGGAAATTCACCTGCCAGCTGCTCATGGACTGAAGAGTTTATCTGCTCATGCTTAATAACACTAGGGGCAGCCACATGTCCAGTATTCTGCTTGTTGTGCATTGTACTTGTATCATCAGTAAACTGTCCTTCTGCCTGGTCTGTATGAACTGAAGAGTTTGAAGACATTCCTTGTGCCTGTGATGCATGGATGACCTGGTTAGGATGCTCTTCGTGCACCTTTCCTGCTTGACAAGATTTTAGACCAACTGCAAATCCAGATTTCTTCTTGCCAGGCTTGGCAATAGTTACATCGAGTAGCTCAGTGTGTAACTCGTCTCTATGAACTGAAGAATTAGCAGGCTCATTTTGTAGCATCCCTACTACAGGAATTTGTGTCCTTGTGTCAGCTCTGAATGAACTGAAAGACTCATCTCTAAAAGAATGCTTTGGATGCTGTCCATGTGTTTGTTCTGAATGAATGCGCTTTTGAACCTTTCCTGCACGAGCTGGTTGGCTTGAAGGCCCACCCTGCACCTGCTCCATAACATGGGACAACACGGAGAAGAAAAATGAACAATGAGAAAGTGTATAATGAGATACTCCCTCTGGTCACAAAAAGTGTCACCATGGGAAGTGCAGCTGATTCTTTGTCAGCTTTGACCAATAACATCTTCACAAAAATTGGGTTGGCCACACAGAAACTATATAAGTAGATTTATCATAAAAATACTTTCATAATCTTAATATGTAGCTTTTGCAAATATACTGTGATAAAAATTAATGGTCGAAGTTGCACCACAAATACTTAATAAATAAATAAATAAACATCTTCCCCCCTGTGGCCAGAGATAGTATATGGTTGTCAAAAGGAAAAATATAAATATAAATATCCCAATGAATGATTTTGTTTAAACTTTAAAGCATCTAAACTCCACATCCCATAACCACAGTTATTTCAGCAAATAAAGATTTTGTGACTCACTTAAACTCATATCAATTATCACCAACCTTGGGCTCTCTTAAGCACTTCCTGCACTTGTACAACTAGCTCAAGCTATGTGTTGATCGAGCAATAATGCAACATGAGATGGTTCCTCTTATAAAATCGAGTAAATCCAGAGTTAGCCTCTACTATATTGCATTATCAACACTTCTATATCCATCTTCACTGAATTTGCTTATTCATTAACCTAATCAAATATTGTTCACTCATTCCAATTCATGGAAGCTCGACTGAAAAGTGCAAATATCAAATGCTGGTTGATTGCACCAATCGTAATTGGACCTAGGCAACCTCGTACTACAAATGCCTTCTGTTTCAATGAAAAACAGAAATATGGTTCTTGCCCTAAAAAGATCGCACATTCTCAATTCCGCAGGTAGTCTTTAACCTTACACTGCTGTTTTTAGCCGAACATGAGAAAATGCAGACTGCTAAAACTGAAGCAGGAACCCTACATTAGCCATTCCTTGCTAAATCAAGTGATCTACTTAGAATTATTCCTAACCTAATTTAACCTCGCTGCTTAGAATTATTACAGGAAAAAATCGCAAATGTACAATACAAACACAACATAAACATTAGGCATTCTTATAACAATGCTACTAGTAGCCTCTTCAGCTAATTTAACCTTACATGTTAGCATTAGCAACAACTATCATCGCTCCATTACTCGCGTTAGAGCTAGCTTAGGTATTTGATGAAGCAACAAGGCATTGCAACGGAAGCCCTAGGAGCAAACGATCGCGTAGTTACAGTACCTCTGAGGGCTTCGGCGGCCGGTTGAAGGTGATTGGGACGGCTGCGGGAGGCGCGACGACTGAGATGGCGGCAGCGGGGGAGGCCGCGAGCTCGGCCCCGCAGCGCGGGCAGCCGAAGCGCTCGACGCCGTGCGGCACGCTGAGCACGGCGCCGCATCCGACGCACGCGACGCACACAGGCACGGCGGCCGTGGCGGAGGGGGCGCCTCGCCTGCGGAGTGGGAGCGCGCGGCGAGGGCGCGGCGGCATGAGCTCCGGCGGGAGCGCCTGGGGCATGCCGCAGTCGGGGCAGGCGAACTCCGTCAGGCCGTGCTCCACCTCCAGAGTCTCGCCGCACCCCGCGCACCGCACCTCGAGGATCCCCGGCGGCGGCGCCATGGGAGGAGGGAACGCTAGATAGGGTTTTAGTTTTTATTTTTTCGGTTCGGTTTTTTCCCTTCAGCCCTGGGGGAAACAGCGCAAGGACGGCAGTGTGTGATCTGATATGCTGAGTGGTGTCAGGAACCGAGAGTAGACGGATGCGGAGTAGATTCAGGAAGGATCTTTGAACTGATAGTATATGGATTATGATTTAAATATTTAAATTTTATCTATTTATAAAAGGTGGTATATATAAAAAAATAGTTGTATATGATTTTAACTGATACAGCTAAACTCAGCACATTTTTTACTATAATCTTCTTATTGACTCCGCCTTAAAAAAACGTACTATAGACAGTACGAGCATAAGCTATATATGAACCAAAAAGAACCCGCCCTCATATTCACCATGCGAATTGGGTCTTTTTGGTATTTTCGTGAGATAAAGACTGAAGCAAAGAAATAGGAGCATAAATATCAAGAATCTTATTATAAACCTTATATAGTGGCCAGCTTGGTTGAGAACACAAAATAGCTTACAAAAGAAAGTGAATAGTTATGACCATCTATAGTTCATGGCGATAAATGAAGGTAATTAAATTTGTCACTGTTAAATGTGAATCGGACGATTGCCAAGGACATCATAACTCTTCGTGCCTTAGTGAAGTCGGCACCGGTATCGACTTACATGACTATCATTAGATCTTCATAACTCTTCACCTCTCAATCTGTGTTGTCCACCGAAATAACGATTCGTTCATCTGAGAAACATCAGGTTTCACTCTTGACATTCCCCCCTTTCCGCGTGTCCTTGTCATCAAGGAGTAAAACTGGGAAACACCAACTTGCAGCACTGGCAAGTAGGTTAAGCCACTACACCAACCGTTGGACCACATGCTTGCGAGGAATCATGTGTCTTTCCAGCACTGCAATTGGAGCTACCTTAACATTGCCTTATGCATCCACCAAAGGTAAGTCAAGGTTAGGGACTACCTGATCTCCAACATACCTCTTTAATTAGCTCACATGAAAAACTGAAAGAAGTTGGCAGCTCTCAAGAAGTGGTAGTTTATATGTAACCTCGCTAATCCTCTCTAGAATTCTGAATGGGCCATAGTACTTGGAATGTAACTTCAGAGACCTATGTAGACTCAGAGGAAGTATGTTGATATGGTTGCATTTTGAGATAAACCATGTCTCCTGCTGCCAACTCCCTTTCCTTCCTCTTCTTATCTGCATACTACTTCATTTTCTCTTGAGCTTTTCTTAGGTTATCCTTGATAACATCGAAGGCCAGTTGTCGTTTCTATAATATCCTCTGCACCTCTTCATTTTGGGAATCAAGCAACACTACCTCAGCAAGGTCTGCATCATACATAATCGACATGCCAGCTTATTAAAGGAAATTATGCTGCTGCAACAAGGGGTAGACGAGTCGTATCCATGGCTTGATTTGTAGAGTAGGTGGTGCAAGAGGCACATGGGTGCTAATTTCTACACATAATTTAGGAGGAAGGACCTGATGAATCTTTTCAAGAGGTTTTATTATTAGAACCAGCAGAGAAAGTTTTAATGCATTGTGAAAGGTACTGGACGACCTTACAATGAAGTACACGAGAGAGGCAAGGAAGAAACTCACAATAAGTGCCCAAGAGCTCGACGTTGCCCTCGATAAGTTACCCATAGATCCTACAAAATTGGTGAGGAGGAGCGCAAGGTAGACGAAATACTTCTCAAATTGGATTGAGCATGAGCCTAACGGGAAGTGGGCATTGCTTTGGGGTGGTTGCCTATGACACCTGATTTCACGTTCCTGAGAAACCACAACCATCAGTATTCTCACTGTTGACAATTGCAAATGTCATATGAAGAACCAGGTTGTTGACATCCACTACAATTGCAGCCAATACCTAGCCCTCGTACTTTCTAGTCAAGAAGATACCATCCATGCGGAGCAACGGATAAAAGTGTCTGAATACATTGATGCATACACCAAAACTGAAGAATACTTGCTTAACAATCATCTTCCCAGGAAACCGCTTCAACGCCTATTCCAGAATATCAATATAGGCCCCATAATTCCTTTGTTGTATGACTTGGAGCAGACTATGCAGGTTGTGGTACAGTCTTCGAACGTACCAAGCTTGCTTGAAGTACCTTCTGCTTCACCCGCTAAGCCTTAGCATAGTTTATATGTATTGGAGCCTTTGCTCCACCGCAAGAATAATGGAATGTGGCTCAGAATCCAGGTTGTCGATAATCTCTCTACACATGAGCTTTGCAACAAACTCTGAGGACATGTTTATGTGGGATTGCATGGACTCTGTCGCCATGCAAGTGTGCGAAACGACTATGGAGCAGTTCCAATGGGTGTACCACACATGCTAGTACTCATGGACTCGCAAAGGGCATCCCTCTATCTCACACTTGACGTCACACTTGACGTCATACACATGCGTTGACGTCATACACGTGTGGACTAGACTTCACCACCTTGAACGTCCTTCTCAATAACATTGTCAATGACTGTTTCTTACACCTCCCCCTTATTAGGTAGAATGCTCCTTGCTTGACCTCATTCTGCAGCTACTCCCAGGCCACCCACTCACTGCCAGCTCATCAAATTGGTATGCATTTCACTCCGTCTGGATGAGCTCATCACCTCTACCATGCTCATCATTAGAAGCTTAATCGCTTGATAATGTCTCCTAGTCACAGCCTTCGAGCTATATCCGTTCCATCAAGCTTCGATTAGCTCACCTTCATTTGCAATCCCTATGGGTTCCTACACCTTGGCCATATGAGGGTCTTCAGCCTCAGCTTTGATCGAGTCAATACTGCCCAACTTCTTTGGCATAACCACCAATGTCATCTTCCTGCATCATATGAGCCGATGGGCTTTTCTCATAGGCTTGTGCCAATAGGACTAGTATCCATCCATGTTCTGTTGCCAATATCACATAGGAGCTCCACAAATTTCACCCCTTAAGTCACACTAACTCCCATTACGTATATTGTTGTGCCTGACTAGCAATGACACACAACTTCAAGTCGTGCAACGCATGATCCAACGAGAATAATTGATACAACCATCTCACAACAGTGCCCCATAGACGCTGCTCTGCATTTGACAGACCGCCCATCACCGACGAAAAATCATCTAATTCAACTCCTTCACCCATGTGTGGAGCCCTTCTCCATAATGTATTTTGAAAACTACTCGTTCAGACATACCCGTTAATCATTCAACAATTAATCTCATGTTAACAACAGCTACTAATTCGATGAAATAAACACGAAGTAGACTAAATAACAAACCCGCTGTTGAAAAATAAACTTAAAAGGGAGGGGATTTGTCCAGCGTGCAACACCCTAGATAAAGACAACTATTCATACATGTCCTATAAAAATCAAAATTACCATGCATGCTTCACCACCGCAGCGCACGGGGCTAATAATAGATGCTACACATTGTATCATCTATTTTCTAAATAAATCTACACAAACTACTCTAGTGGACTACATATCTATAACTACAATATTTATAACTACCCAATATGACTGAACATCTTTATTTACACATTTGTCGACTCCCCAATACAACTACGTATGTAATGATTTTATTTGCTAACCTACCATGGTTTCAAAATAAAATCTATAAAGAAATAGATAACTCACCTCTAGGATGCGGAGATCAAATCCTTCTCCTCTCCCCTCCTTTCTTTTCTTTTCTTCTCATCTGGTCTTCTCCCCTCTTTCTTTTTGCTGAATAAAAAAGAATTTCGGCCGGTTTTTTGGCCTTTTTGTAGCCTAGCTTTTGTCACTATTTCAAATGGCGACATAGGACGTGGAGCCTTTGTCGCCATTAGAAATGGCGATTGAAATCGTGGGGGCTTCTGTCGCAATTTCAATTAACGGTTGGTCTCTCTATCGTGGCGCTGACGTGACACTCTGTTGTCCATTGGTTTGACAACACAGCTAAATGGTGACAAAAGCTCTGTCCCAGATTGAAATGACGACAAAGGCTCTGTCGCCATTTGAAATGACAACAGATGCTCGTCGGTCGTCGCCATTTGAAATGACGACTGGTGATTATTTTTGTAATTTTTTATGCATTGGTATATTTATGTAATACTTATAAAAAATAGATTATTTTAGAAAAACCATTCATACAATCCCTTGTTAGCTTTTCCAACATTCCTCCCTTTTTTTGGAAGAGGACTGATGAAAATATCAGACACATGCATGGAATCTGTTTGAAGTATTTCAAACTCGTTCAAAGATTTAGTTGGTTTTATGGCTACCAGTCCATTGAAACCGTGGCACTTTTGTATGAGTAATAACAAAACATATTTGGACCGATGAAAGCACCAATTTAATAACGCATAACGAAATATATAAATGGTGTCTCGCACATAGAGAAATTCAGGAAATATTGTCGATTTGCTTATAGACTAAGAGCCTGTTCTTTTCCTCCGAAGCTGGCGACTTTTGGCTTTTGCTACAGTACCTAACTTTCAAACGGAGTATTTTCTCAAGACAGGGTCTACAAGTTAAATGATGTACACGTTAAAAGCCCAACATCTGTACCATCTAAAATCGCAATTGAGTATCTCTCTCTCCGTAATTTGTACTATAAACAGCCAAAATTCAAAAATTTCAGCTAAAAGCCATAAGCTGCAGTCGTTACCAAACATGCCCTGAACTGATAAGCATATGGAAGTAGATGGTAAGCCTTTTCTAGTATACAAAATTTGATGGGATTATTTGTCTGTTCGGCCAAATTACTAGCGCACCGATGGATCGCATAGTTGTCGGATGCAACTGTGCGGTCAGTAGTCAGCTAACGGCTTGCTTAAGGCGGCCCGTTCATTCCAACTTTTGATTTCTGGCTTAGCTCAAAGCAGTATGAATATGTTGGCTTCTTAATTTCAGTTTTTTGCCTTTTTGTTTGTATTGTCCGTAGAGATATAACGATGTTTTTTATTTTTATTTCTTGTTTTTCTTCATTTTCCTTTAGTTAAGTGACTAGAAAAAGATAACAACCACTACAATATAATTTCAGACAAAAGCCAACAGTCGAAAGCCAGAAGCCACTAAAAAAAGTCGGATTAAACGGAGACATGCACAATAGTACATGTTAGCTGTATGTAAGTCTATGTTATATATGATTTTTGATGATATGGATGAGAGATAAAGATATATCTACTATTTAATATATGTGCATAATAATACATGTCAGCTGTCTGTAAGTCTATACTATATAGGATTTTAGGTGATATAGATAGAAAAGATATGTCTATTATTTAACAGATGATTTTATAGACATTTTTCTACCATGTACATTATTGTGTAGATAACTATATAGACAACTCATTAATTGTACGAGATCTTTACAGACAACAATACACATAACCCATTGTTTGGGTTGTCGTTAGTTCTATCTATAGATGATATAGAGATGTATTTAAGGTACTAAATAGTGGACAGCGGTGTCGTAGCGGATAGCGAGCAGCGAGTGATATTGCGAGTGCTATATTCCAATACCGGTATATAAAAACACTAATAATTTTGAGTTAGTCGTGCACATATCATGACTTACTAGCACGATAAAATTACAACTGTAACGTGACAGTCGTGGTGGAGTTGTCGAAGATGAACAACGGCCGCCATCGAGTAAGAGGGGAATGGTGGCGATACCCAAAACGACTATATCTCATAGGCAAGGACAACTAATTTGGCTAAGCTTTCTTAACTATTTACACGTTGGTCTAATAACTTGTACAAATTCTAAATTTTAGTAGTACTAGAACATTGTGCCGGTAGCAGGCTATACATAACGACCGCAATAGCGCTCTAACAAGCGTTGTATCGGCTGCAAAGTTCCAATCCGCTATTAGAAATGCCTATACTATTGTACATGCTTTAGACCATTACAAATGCCTCTTTTTTTCAGCTTGCACATAAAAAATTACTGGAAAATTACAATACAAAATTAGAAATTCACCTCTATGAAGTCAAACTTTATTAGTAGTACTATATCAGTTCAGTGGTCTAAATTTAAAGCGCAGACAGAAAACAAAAACAACATTCAAACCTCAAAATCCATGGGGTGTTTTTTGGACTACGACTAATGACTTTTGGCTGTGGTTGATAGATTTTGTCCTCGTTTTCACCACTGCAATGGACGACGGAGACACCGACATGGATGGTGTACACGATTTTGGACTCGGGAAATCATTTGGAGATTCCATTTTAAAAGACCGTCCCATTTCAACATTTAGCTTTTTTGACTTCCAAGAATACAAAATCCAAAAATAATCTATTTTTAAGCTATAATTTATTAGTCTAATAAATAGTGATTACCAAGAGGAATCAAAAGTTAACAAACGCTAAAAAAACAGGCTAAAGTACATGTCTTGCATATCTCAGGTGCCACTCAGTTGGGCTGAAATAAGCTAGATTAAGATTATGGCTGAAATTACACTGTAGCTGGTTGAAATTACACTGTAACTGATGATAGCTTATTTGGTGTAACTAAATCTAAAAAAACTTAAAAATAAAAAATAGGTTGGCCTATCACAAACAATGCAAACGAATATGGGAAAAAAGATCGGAAAAAAGCTTAAAAAAAGAGCTAAAAAAATAAGAAAAAGACGAAATTTAGAAACAATAAAAAATAAGTTAGAAGCTAAAAACTCAAACCGAAATGAGCGGCCCTGTCTCATAGGACCAGACCAATGGCCTGTTTTTTTGCTGCGGTTTATGGATTTTGACTAAAAATTTTAAATTTTGGCTGTTTGCGACAGAGATTGCGGAGAGAGATACTCACTTACGATTTTGGTTGATATAGATGTTATGTTTCTAACATGTACTACAATTAACTTATAATTCTATTTTAATAAAATATTTTATTTAAAAGTTAGATACTAATATACTATAATAAAAATTAAAATCAACTTTTAGAAACGGTAGACAATAGGCCAACCCACTTCGCCGTTTCGGTTTCTCCCCTCCACTTCCCGGGCGAGCAACGAACCCGAGACCAGGCAGGCAGGCACCCCCATTCTCCTCTCCCTCCTCCCAAACCCTCACGGCTCGCTCGCCGCTGATGGCCGGCGGCTCCTCCCCCTCCCCGACCGCTGCGCCTGTCCAGGTGCGCTGCGCGGGCTGCCGCGGCGTCCTCGCCGTGGCCCCCGGCATGACCGAGTTCATCTGCCCCAAGTGCCGCATGGCGCAGCGCCTGCCCCCGCAGCTCATGCCCAAGCCATCGTCGTCCTCGTCCTCCCTGCCCAAATCCTCCGCTGGCCCCGCTCCTCTTACTCCGGCGCAGCCCCGGAGGGGGGCGCCGCAGGTGCAGGGGGTGGACCCCACCAAGATCCAGCTCCCCTGCGCGCGCTGCCAGGCCGTCCTCAACGTGCCCCACGGCCTCGCCCGCTTCCGCTGCCCGCAGTGCGGCGTCGACCTCGCCGTCGACCTCGCCAAGCTCCAGAACTTCCTCACCTTCTCCAACAGCGCCGCGCCCCCGGGCCCCAACGCCCCGGCCTCGGGGCCCACGCCTTCAGTGCCGATGCCTCCGCCGGTGCCGTTCCTCCCCGTGTTGCCTCCAGGCATGCCGCAGCTGCTGCAGCTGACAGCGGGGGCGATAAACCAGATGGTGCTGCCTGCCACCGAGCAGCCCGAGGAGATCAATGAGGTATGTTGTTGTGTTACTCTCTCAGTTCCTTGTGTAGTACATGTTATATTACTTGTTCAGACCTGAAGGGTGGGACTTGGAGCGTCACGGGTGTGATGGGTGGGTGGGGGGTGGAGTATGAAATGGCATTGTGTGGCAGGCAGTTTTAGACTGAGATGATTTCTCGGTGTGATAAATTCTGTTTTGTAGGTTTTCATTTTTGTAAAGGAGAATAGATTCATAGGGGAGGCAGTATTGGAAGAGTTACATTCATATACTTTTGCATGAGATTGGCCATTTTGTCTACTTAAGGTGATCAATGAAGACAGTAAATATCATAGTTCTTCACTTCTGCTTTACTTCAGCTTGGTATTTGATGGGTTGGGCAATAGGATTTTATCTGTGATGCTTAGCTTGGCTGATCGGTTGTAATTTTTGAATTGAACGGGACACATCTGATCGGTTCAACGAGTCAGGTTGTCAGAGTTTCTCTATGCACTTCCTCACGTTCTTGTCTACTCTTAGTTGGATGTGTATAGTATTGCACATTTGCTCATCATGTTTGTTGATTTATGTATTGGCATTCTCCATTGTTCAAGAAATTTGGCTGCTGAATAATACATGCGTAATGTTCATGTCATTTCTCATAAACATTCAGCTGCTCTGGTGTTCTGTCTTACAAGAGCATCACATGCCAATGAGTGCTTCATAGGTTGTATTATCAGGCTCACGGCCTTTCACTTACCGGGCTTTTGTCAAGCAGGTTGCAATTGATGTTGAGCGTGAAGAAGATGAAGGTGGTACTGTTGGAGAGACTTTCACTGACTATGTAAGAATTCCATCTACTTTGATGGCCGAGTCTGCACTGTGCAGAAATGCTTTCTACTTCCTATATATATTATTATTCTTTTATCCAATTGCTTGATAATTTGCCATATGTGCACTTATTTCCAGAGGCCTCCCAAGCTATCTCTTGGTCTGCCTCATCCAGATCCAGTTGTAGAAACTTCTTCTTTGTCAGCTGTTCAACCTCCTGAGCCGACTTACAACTTGAATATCATGGATGAATTGGATGATACCAAGGCGTTATCTTGCTTACAAATTGAAACAATAGTTTATGCTTGTCAGGTTAGTTACCATACTATGTTTTTTCTATAAAGTTTTTATATATTACACTTCATGTAAATCTTTATGTTGTTGTATAACAGCGGCACCTTTATCATCTCCCTACTGGTGATAGAGAAGGTTTCTTCATTGGTGATGGGGCTGGTGTTGGTAAGGGGCGAACAATTGCTGGATTAATCTGGGAAAATTGGCAACAGGGAAGGCATAAGGCAGTGTAAGACTTGGGAAGAAATCTCATTCAGTAGCTGCTTTGCTGATTTTTTTTTTAGAATTTCTTATAGTTGTGCCTGCCTTCTTGATTGTTTGATTCTATCTTTATTTGTGGTTGAAATCTCCAGGTGGGTATCTGTTGGTTCTGACTTGAAGTACGACGCTCGAAGAGATTTAGATGATGTGGGTGCAAACTGTGTTCAAGGTATGGAGCCTATTGAAATTGAACCACATTTTTCACCTTAAGTCATGCCATCTACATTGCACCTTCAACAGTATGTGACGCTTACATGATAACATGTGGACATACCACCAACACGGCATTTATTGTGAAATGCTAGCAGGGAGTGTTGGCCGACATGTGATTGGTTTTTTATGTATAATGTAGTAATTGATAAATCATTGACTTTTAATCTAATAATAGACGCATCATAATGATATGTCATTATTTATTATACTGTACACCAAAATATCCATAAAGTTAAAGCAATAAGGAAGAGAAATTACAGAAATTGGATACAGGTATGATTATATGATGAACACATATTTCGCTAAAACTTTAGTTTAGCACTTAGCAGCTACCCCAAAAATGTAAACCAAGCTTTTATGTTCAGCAAGTTCAACGATGATTATCTCGTGGCATATTAACACAAAAGTATAAGTCCATACTGCATCCAAAACTGTGTTCTTACGTGTAGGGATCATGTTCCAAAATGTGTTGTGCTATATCAGAATGAATTTATTATTATTTTTTAAAATGGCGATTGGAGCCATATCAACATAGCTGCAATGATTTCTTGAAATGCCGATGCATTATATCATGTCATATGGAACACGGCTAATCCTTATGAGGCCTACTGGTGGCATGGAAGGCCCTTCAAGTCATATCCCCTTTAGTTGATCATCAACCTCCTAGTAGCAGTTAGCTGTAGTTTGCAAGATTTAGGGCTATTGAGCTTCTTTCTCCATTCTTCAGTTATATTTCTTTGTATTCACATGTATCATAATTTCCCATTCATTCCAATCTTCTTCTCAGTAACTATTTAACAAAAGCAAGGCTGTGTATCTCGTGGGGATATTAAATAGGATCGTTTCTGGGTTGAACAGTATTGGACTGTGGGGTCATGATCCTACTAGATAATAAAATACATATATTCTATGCAAATTACTATATATGTGCTTAATGTAGTTATCTTTCTGTTTGTTATATATTAAAATTACTATTAAATATGTGTGACTTTTATGTTATAATACTGTATGATTGGGTATCTATGACGAATTAAAATACTATGTGGGCAGATTTAAGCAATAAGTTGTAGCATCTCACAATAATAAAAGGTACATTAATTTTTTTATAACAATATGATGTGCTGGAAACAATAGGAAGCATATAAACTATCTAAACATGGAATAAACATTATATTTTGTTCATAAACATAGGATCGGTAGACTCATAGCAGGATAATGATCCTAAAGATCCTATGATCAGGATTGGGACATGATCCTGCCTGTGATGTGTGTCGGAAAGGTCCCGTAGCTACGATTCGGATGGTATAATGACAGCGTTGGATAAAAGATGATATATAACTTTTAAATTGGCTTGTGCCAGAATATCGATACGATATTTAGGCAATTGAGTGATTGAATACCAAGGGCCTGAATCAGCACTGTCCGCACTGGACATTTTTTTTACGGGAAGTCCACGAGGAATATTAGTAGTAACAGTTATTAATAACATTTGATCCTACTACTACTCATTCACACGCTTTGTACCATTGGAGGGAAGTGCACAGCATGTACAATTGTCAGAATAATTTATCTTCCAACTGCTAGGCAGATTTATTTATCTATCCAGTATCCATTTCATATTTATGGTTGATATTTGCAACTGATATTGGTATATTTGTTATGCAGTGCACCCTTTAAATAAGCTACCGTATTCTAAGCTAGACTCAAAGGCCATTGGGATCAAGAATGGGGTAATTTTTGTAACTTACAGCAGCTTAATAGCATCGTCTGAGAGAGGCCGTTCCCGTTTGCAACAATTGGTTCAATGGTGTGGACAGAAGTTTGATGGTCTCCTAGTGTTTGATGAGGTAATGGATTTGATTTAAAGAGCAGAACGAAGTTCCATCTTTTTGTATAATATTTTCATTTTATAGCCAGATCTGTGCACCCAAGTGTGTGTTTCTGTGCTGAAATCATATGTCCCTTGCAGTGCCACAAGGCCAAAAATCTGATTCCAGATGCAGGAAGCCAGCCCACTCGCACTGGTAAAGCAGTTCTTGAGATCCAGGTGTGAATCATAATCTAACTGGAAAAAGAATCTTTATTTTTTCTATATTTCCAATTTCTTGAGTGTATATTGTAAAATGTCAGAAAATACACTCAATATTAACAAGTACTTTAATACTTTTGAAGATGGAGAGCCTATGAATCTAATCCGAATGGTGTAGTCTTAAATAGGGTATTCTGTGAATGATTTTAAGGAAATTGAGGGCAAATTACATTCAAGAAAACAATTTCCCTTCTGGCCGCCATAACCTGATAGGGTTTTGTCGAGTTCCAGAGTTTAATTAATAAAAGATTGTGCAATTTACCGTAATTTGTTGGTGCATGCCAAGTTCTGGAGTTTTACAGTACGAGCAAAACAATTTGATGCAACTAGTAAGAGTGCACACGCAACACTATCATGCTAAACATTTTTATTTAGTAAGGTGTTTCAGAATTAAACAACAAGATTTGTTGTCTGTTGTCCTTGTCTTTTTTAATAACTTAGTTTTAATGAACAAAGATCAAAGAGACAGAGATACACGATACCTGATAACATTAATCATCAGGCATTAGAAATTTTGATGCCATCTCTAGCATATAAGCTCAGTTGTACCATGATATTGCTTCAATGCTTTGCACAGAGAATCTCGAAACATTTGATATCAATACATCATGTTTGAAAGAATATACATTTGATATATTATGCTTGTTAAACTAATATTGTGACATCACCAAACATCACAGGAAAAGTTACCTGAAGCTCGGGTTGTTTACTGCTCAGCAACTGGTGCATCAGAACCGCGAAATTTGGGCTATATGGTTCGACTTGGACTCTGGGGTGATGGAACATCATTTCAGAATTTTCCGCAATTTTTAGGTCTACTCCTTTATCCTTTTTTTACTTCAATCTTCCTTTATCCTTTTTTTACTTGAATCTTCCTTTATCGTTTTTTTACTTGAATCTTTCTTCTTTTACATATTTTTATTTGCATTTGATATCATATTTTAACTTGGTAAAAGACTACTGATGTATCCATGCTGACAGCAAACACGATGATAATACCAAGCCCCAGTAATGAACCTTCAATTATGGCCACTCTATTCTAAATATATAGAAATGGTATCATTAGCATCATCTCACTCTACTGTGCAAAGGATAACTTGGCTGGAACTAGACACATTTTTTAAGGATCACCAAAAGTTTATGGAAACCATGCCAGTAGAGGTGTGGGGGACTAACTTTGGTTTACTGCTTCTACGATTAATTCCAGCTGCACTGGTAGTTTATCTAAATTATCATTTCTGGAGTGTGTCTAGTGCTGGATTTTACAGTATTTGTTTAGGACATTGAGTATCAATGTTATTAAGTCGTAAAGTCGAGTCGAGTAGCCAAGGGGGCGACTTGGGCAACTAGTCGACCGATTAGTCTTGACTAGTCCCCAGATTCAGGTCTACAATTGTCAATATACTGCTTGCTAGTTGTTGACTTGTTGTACTAATGAAGGAATGAGTTATTTAACCAAGAGACCTGAGATGTATATACAGTGTTATCGCTTCATCTTGCTCGAGTCGGACTCGGGCGACAACAACATTACTAGTTTACTCTAGAGTCTGGACAATAAGTCAATTAGCTTAGCTGGCAAGCAGCAATAAGTCTACATAGTGCACAACATCACAACATTACTACTCTACTACTACTAGTGCTAAGTACTAACTACAATCGGCAGAGCAGAGCAAAACCAGCAGATCAGCATAGGAGAGAAGAGGGAGGAAGGAGAGAAGAGGTGGTGTAGGGCAGGGAAGAAGGAGAGAGGAGGGGGGAGGCTGGACTGGATTGGACTCACCACTGGAGAAGGATGCGGCGGCGGAGGCAACCGGAGGGTTGGACTGGAGACAGAGGCCACCGGAGGGCTGGGCTAGAGGCGGAGGTGGTCAGGCGGTGGCCGCTGGCTGTTATGGCATCGCTCGCTGGTGTCACTGTCGCCTCGCATGGGAGGAGAGGATGGTAGTGATGGCTGGAGGGCGGGAGGCGGAGGCCACTGGCGGCGGAGGCTACGACCGGCGGCTGCTACGGCCGACCTTGCGGGTGTCACTCGCACGGGAGGAGAGGCGGCGGCAACTGGCTGCTACGTCTCAATCTAGGGTTCACTGTAGACTTTTAGTCCACTCCAGCGTAATACGCAGTTTAGCACATATGAGCTTACTAGCTGTCTGGTTGAGTCAGGTTGACATTGGGCCACCTAGTCGGCTGGCTTGACATTGGTGACTAATTGTGTCTAGTCGTCGACTAGTTGATTCGCCCTTCCAAATCGTCCACCGTGTACCGACTCGGCGACTAATCGTGGATTAGTCGCCGACTTAATAACATGTACTGTATTCAGGTTTGCGGTGGGTTATATTAGTTAGTTATTTCCTTTGTGTTTTCTTTGGGGTTGTGCGAGTCTTTGTAGTTGAAGCATTGCATTATTACTAGGAGGAGCTGTTGTGAAATCAAGTAGAAATTTACCAAATGTTTGTAGTTCATGCTTTATGGAAACTTTTTCAGGTGCTCTCGAGAAAGGTGGTGTCGGTGCTCTTGAACTTGTTGCTATGGACATGAAAGCTAGGTTTGTATTTCTTTTCCACATCTGCCATGGGTACTATGTGTAAATTGTGCCATGTATAAATGGAACTAACTAGAATTCATCCACCCTTTTCTGTTTTGAGTATTGACTTGGACATGCTTTTTATTAGAATGATTTATTGAGTACCGCTTTCATTAAATTTGTTGCAGGGGTATGTATGTTTGCCGTACACTAAGTTATAAGGGGGTTGATTTTGATATTGTGGAGGCTCCTCTTGAGGAAAGAATGAAGGTAAAAACTGAAAAACTTACATGCTTTCTGCCTTGTAACTTTATTTTGGGTGGCATGGATGCTTTGCTCTTTCATGTATTCTCCCTATCGATGTTTTTCTTCTCATTCTCTGATTGCTTATACATAAAAGTATTACTCTTTATACTATTCCTATTCATTGCCTATTGTTATGATATTCATGTTTAACTTCAGCTAATTGGTTTTGCCTAGGCTATGTATCCATGTCGTTGAAAAAAAGAGAGCCTGTGTATTCATGTACAGCTCATGATAAAGTTGCACCATCTTATTGGTAATGCAGAACATGTACAGAAAGGCAACCGAATTTTGGGCTGAGTTGCGCCTTGAGCTCCTATCAGCAAGTGAATTCTTTGCAGAAGAGAAAGGCATTTCAAATCAAATATGGCGGCTATACTGGGCTAGCCATCAGGTGTTGCTTCCTTACATTTTTTTGCATCCTTGACAGTTCCATGATTGCATGGTTTTCTAACATCATATTGCCCTTCTTTTCGGCATTGCTGAAAGTTGAGAAGTAAATTATGAGATACCATAAGGAGTCTGGTAGATAATTGGCTCACGTGCTTAAATACTAGCACATGTTATTCTTGCAAAATTGATGGCCTATGTTTTGCAGCGTTTCTTCAGGCATATGTGCATGTCTGCGAAGGTACCTGTTGTTGTGAGGTTGGCTAAGGAGGCCTTGGCAGAGAGCAAATGTGTGGTGATTGGTCTTCAGAGCACTGGAGAGGCTCGAATGGAGGAAGCTGTCACAAAATATGTGTGTTTATTATTTCTGCTGAACATTTTCATTTTTTTGGCTATAGCATAGCGTAGCTCCTTTCTAAGTAAATTGATGCTCCAAATACTTGATAATTTCAAATTTTAATTAGGGTGTTGAAATGGAAGACTTTGTTTCTGGTCCTCGGGAGCTTCTTCTTAAGCTGGTAGAAGAAAACTACCCTTTACCTCCAAAACCGGATTGTTTTCAGCAAGGTTTGTGCTAGTTGTTTCGGAATGTTAATCTTAGCCAGGTTTTACCACATTTTTAGTACAAGTTGCATGCAAAATTGTGTGTAGTGCATGAGATGTTACCTAGAAGTTAGTTGTTATGGTCCAAGATCTGCGGCGAGGCACTATAGCGCGTGGGGCTACTGTAGCACAGTGCTGCACTTGATCTTGGCTGCTAAGGAAATCCCCTCATATATCCTTCATCTTGTTAGATGCATATCTTATCTTTTAGATTGGATTATTAGGATAGTCTGTTTCCTTACTCTAGAGATATGTTTCTTAGGGTTAAGTCAAGGCATCTCTATAAAGAGGATAGCATTGTATCTATCATGATTAAGCAAGAAATAAACAAAAGGTCTATAGTCTCCCTCTCTTCTCAACTAGGCCTCAGAGCCTTGGCGGCAGCATGGCCAGCTGAGTAAAGGCGAGTGTTCTACCCTCGGTCCTCGCCCCTTGGACACGTACCCAACCAAAACAATAACATTAGTATACAGCCTAGTGGTCTTTCCTTTTCCAGCTCAACTATATCTCATATTTTGTCATCCATTGCCAGTTGCATAAACAAATTAATACTTTGGAATTTGATCCTTTTCCATCCAGGAAACTGGTCTTAACATCCTACGGAAGGGTTATTTTATATTTCATCTTGCATCCTTGCTGAATTCTTTTTATTTTCTCATCTTGTTTTCTTAATTCTTTTGGTTCTTTTTATTATCTTTTATTGTTTTTTATGTAAATTCTTGTAGGTGAAGAAAAAAAACACAGAGATCCAGCGTAAGCGGCATTCTGCACCAGATGTATCATTTACAGGACGAGTTAGGAAAGTAGCAAAAGTGGAAGATGTGAGTGATGATGACAGCGATGATTATTCTCCATGTAAGTTTATTGGGAGTTACTTGATTATAGTTTCTGTTGCCAACAACGTAGCAAACCTTTATTGTTTACTGCAGTTGCAGGGTGTGCCACTTTCTCTGATAGCATAGCTGTATTGTAATATTAATGTAAATCAAATTAGATGTTATGGGCTCGATTTCGGTGGAAAGCTGTCGCACTCGCTGTCGTGTGCAGCAGGACTTGTTCCCGGCCAGCAGCGAGGGGGCTCTGAGCACGCCTAAGATATTGAGGAAGGCTTATTTCAGTTATTTGATCAATGCTTAATCTCCGAGTATAATGATACGTCCTTTTAAAGGAGCAACTAGCAACTCACCAATTGTATTCTGAAGGGATAATGATTGCTAACCAACGGTGTTTACCAAGGCGCTAGGTGCTAGTCGGGCGGCAGACTGGCTCCTAGCGCCTAATCGCTGTCTAGGTGGGCACTAGGCGCCACCTAGACCCGATTTTTAGAACACTAGTAACCAAACGTATTCATGAGGGATACTTAACAACCAACATATCTCCTAACAGCTTGAGCATGATCTCCTAACAATGATTCTAGCTGCCTCCACGTGGCCTTGAGACCATGGCCTATCTTGATCCCGCCACTGCCCGAGTTGTGCCACATTACTGTGATATGGTAGCGTTAGATAGCCAAGTTGGCTCTGAGTCGCCCTCACGAAGAGGCTCTGACTCTGCACCAGCTGGTTAAGAACTTTTGCTTCTTTATTGATTGATCTTCCACGGTAACAGCAGCTGCCCTTATATATAACAGGCGTCCACACAAAAGACGGTAACATATCATATTTAGAAAGAGATAAGACAATCTAACAAGAGTATCCTAGCGGAAGGAAAGTACTAATCCTAGATGGCATCTCCGGCCGTAACTGAATCGGACTCAATTGCTGAAACCGAGTCCTGTCCAATGCGTGCTATAGCTGGTCTGGCAATTCCTTCGGCTGGCTCAGCGATCCCAGAAACTCAATGCCGACGACGCTGGTACGTTTTGCCGACAAACTTGTCCACAACACTGCTTCCATCTCCGTGAAACAACTCGTCCTCGAGTTGGAAATCCGGATGATTCTGTTTGAACTCAGCCAAAGGCGTCCAAGTAGCATTAGCGGCTGACGAACCGACCCATTGCACTAATAGCTCCCAATGCCCCTGATTAAGGCGAGTGCGAATAACCTTGTCCGAGGTTGGGATAACTCGTCCATGACGAAGAACGGGAAGCGGAGGAATGTCGGTTGGTGGTGTGCCGATGAACTTTTTGAGAAGAACCACATGAAACACATTGGGAATACGGGCCCGTGGCGGCAACTGCAGCTGGTAAGAAACATCACCAATACGATCCAATATTTGAGAAGGGCCATAATAACGAGGCGCCAACTTAGACTGAACGCGGTCTGTGATGGAAGTAGCAGTCCTGTGATGCAATCGCAGCCACACCGAGTCCCCAACCTCAAAAGCAAGCCCACGGTGTTGTTGATCATACTGCAGTTTCATGGCGGCCTGGGCATGCAGAAGGCACTCCCTTATCTCGGCAAGGAAAACATCACGGTCCATCAACTGTTTGTCCACAGTGGCAACACGAGCAAGTCTCGGTTGATAAGTCATCATGGTGGGAGGATCCCTGCCATAAACCACCTAAAACGGGGATGTGCACAAAGCGGTCTGATACGGTGTATTATAGTAGAATTCATGCTTATTAAGGCGTCGCCTAAGCGTCGTTTAGGCGGTAAAGCGGTGACAGAATGTAAGGCGTCGGCGTCGCCTTGCCAGGAGGTTGTATGGCGTCCGCCTCAAACCTTAAGGCGTCGCTATGGCGTCGGTTAGGCGAAGAAAAGCGAGGAGACGGCGAAGGCGGACGCCCCAAGAACCCGAAAAAGCAAGCATAAAGGGACGTCACGGGATGAGGAGGGCCAGTGGGGAACCTGCGCCGAAGTCGAACCCTAGCGCCGTCTCCATCGGTCCATCCCCGTCACCCCGTGGCGCCACCATCCTCGAAGCGGCGCGCCGGCGGCCATCTGCTACAGCCTCCATCTCCAGGTATGCCTCCTCCTCCACCTACCTCGCCGGCTCCCCCTCCCTACCGACCTTCACCTCCCTCGGTCCCTCCCTTCTCCCCACCTCCCCATGGTGGCTCCGCCTTCAGCGAGGAGGAGGGGCAGAGGGCGACTCACGCCGGCGCTGGGGGAAAGGGAACGCGAGAGAAGCCGGCTCGATTCGATCTGCAGCGGCGGCTAAGGTTACACGACTAGCGGTGTTTTAACAGAGAGATCGACAATTTTGCAATTTAGTCCTCAGATTTACATGAAATTGCAGTTAAGTCCTCCCTCTTTGAAGAGAAGCAGATTTTTGCAATTTAGCCTTCAGACTTCTATAACATTACAGTTAAGTCCTTCCTCTTTAAATTTCTTCTAATTTAGACCTCCAGAGCTCCGTTTTCTTCGCCTTACGATGTGTGTAAGGCGTCGTCTCGCCTCACGCCTTACCGCTTAAAAGGTGTGAGGGGGTAGGTCGCCTCGCCTCGCCTTACCGTCTTAATAACCTTGGTAGAATTCCACCCACAGCAACCAACGGAGCCACTATTTCGGTTGATCACCCGCAAGACAACAAGATAGATAGTGATAATGCGGTTAGTGACCTCCGATTGACCATCGGTTTGGGGATGGAAAGCTGAACTCAATTGGAGTTTGCCGCTTGCCAATTGAAATAATTCCGTCCAAAAGTTGCTAGTAAAGACGGGGTCACGTTCACTGACAATGGAACAAGGCAAGCCATGAAGTCGAACACTATTATCGAAGAAGACCCGGGCCACGGTAGTGGCGTTGTACGGATGACCCAAGGCAATAAAGTGGGCGTATTTAGAAAAACGATCCACCACCGTTAAGATGACAGACTTGCCTTCCACCCGTGGAAATCCTTCGACGAAATCCATCGCAATGTCTGCCCAAATCATGTAAGGTACTGGTAGGGGTTGGAGTACACCGGCCGGGTGAAGGTGTTCGGTTTTGTTTCGCTGACAAATGGTGCATGCTTGAATATACTCCCGAACAAGCTGGTTAGCATGAGGATTGTAAAAAGATGCATGCAGGTGGTGTATCTTCTGAACCGCCTGTGTTTTGCAGTGTAACTTCCGTTTTAAGGTCTGAAAAGGCTACGGCGCATTTATCGGTTAAATGTTTTTACCTTTTGCATTGGGTAGTGTATACTAGTGTTGTAGTGAGCGTAATATGCTCAGGTATATTTGCTGAAATAAAATTTAGTAAATCAAAATAACACATATGAAAAAAGGAAAGTAATGGATGGAAGAACTCGTAGCTGTGACATGATATGAATATAACAGTGGAAAAAAATGAATGAGAAGATGAATAATGAGGTCTACAAGTAACAACTTTGTGGGGGGGGAAAAAGCATAGAACTTGCCTGTTGGTGCTGTATGTCATGATCACTGATCAGGTTTAGATGATTGGATGATAAATTGGGATGAGTTCTGTAAAAAAAAAGATGACTGGATGGGGTGGTCCCTGATAGGCAGATGAAAGGAATATGAAATGTTCCATGCCATACTTAGTAATAAGAATATCAAATAGAACATGAAAGAAGGCTCCATTCAAAAGCTTGAATACACAATAAATGACTACCCAAGAAAGCTGAAACTTCTCTCTACGTGCCTGCTACATGCTATCCACTATGGCAGTTGTTGTGGAGCCGCTTTTAGCAGCCACAACCAGTGATCGACTATAGCATGGTATTTTAGAACATAACCATTGTTGTTACATGTATAATTGTGATTAATTATGTTGACTTTGCTAATAATTTTTATCCTTGTGATGATTGTTAATCTATTGTATAAAATGTTTCAGCTGAGTCAGATCATGAAGCAACAGAATCCGATGAAGAGTTCCACATGTGTCAAATCTGCAACACAGAGGAGGTGACTTTTACTTCTTATTTGGTACTTTCATGTTAAATAGAGTCACACAGATCTGTATTAACCAATGTTATTCACATTTAGTCTGCCACATTCTTTGAACTCATTGCACTGTATACTTTATATGGAATGATGCCTTTTGCTCCTTTGCTTAGTGGCCTTAGCTGCGTTCATAATTCTTTCTTTTCTTATTTGTTTGTACCATTAAGTATTGTTTGAAAGTAAAACTCCTATGGTTGTACATGGTAATCATACCAGAAATTGATTATGATTGTAGATTTCTTACAGGAGAATATCATATCTGTGCCAGTGCACTGTCTTTTTAAGTTTCTTTTGTGAAGTTCTTGTGTAATAATATATAAATTTTCAGGAGAAGAGTCTGTTGCTTCATTGTTCTGGTTGTTCTCGACGCGTTCACCCTAGCTGTTTGACACCACCTTGGACTGAGATATTGACTGATGACTGGTCATGCTACACATGCAAGAAGGTAGAAGGCCAGGAACAAGAGCAAGATGCCCATGTAGCTGATTTTTCAAAGAGGTATGTATATATTTGATGAATCAAGATTGTCATTAACTTATGCTCATATGGCCCAGTTTATAAATACTTGTTCTGTGTCTTATCGTCAGGTATGATGCTGCAGTAGAAAAAAAATTGAAGATTTTGGATATAATACGTTCCTTGGATCTCCCTAATAATCCTCTGGATGATATCATTGATCAGGTAGTTCTTGCTTTCTCCTGCTGGTAATATTAATTATCACAATCCTGATTGTTTTCTCTAATTTCTGAGCTTGCATTGACATTATTAATTTATTATGCACAAGTGGGTGACATGAAAGGGGCAGGAATATACCCAAGTTTAGGATGAATTACTGCTTAAGAAAATTGTTATACCCTGGGCCAATTTATGGTGTCCTATGCGGCCCGAATGTAGTAGTTATAGGATTAGTCCCACATGGAGAGTTGGAAGTGTAGAATAGTGGCATATATAATGCTTGAGGATCCAAACATAGTATTTCCGGTTTAACCCTTTTGGGTGAAGCGAGGATGAAAATCCAAACTAGTTGCTACGCATGCGCAAGCCCATCCCACGTGGGGGCTGGGCTTTACAGATTTTCGACCTTGAGGCATCACAAAGATTCTCATACAGCTAGCTGGTGTCTGCTAGCATTAATTAGTAGGGTTATATGTCATCCCTTTGTTTATCTTTCTTGCCTTTTGAATGTCTCGTAGATGATTATTGTGAGCGGGTGGTATGGTAATGCATGGTATCACATTTCAGAGCAGGAGAAACGGAGGTTGGAGATGCCAAACCATTTGCTTACTGCTTGAGTAAGCTCTTGTGAGTTAAAGCACTGTTGGAATATCTCAACTCAAGCACCCCAGCATAGAGCTCCAGTACCTAATTATAATTAGAGCTTCCTTTGTGGCATCCATTTTGGCTGAAGATGAATCTTATTCAATGAGCTTGTATTTTTTTTGGCTGATTTCTACTTATCATCTAACATCCTTCTGTTTTATGTTATTTTACTAGTTTATATGTTGCTCTAGAATTTGATTACTTGAAAGTAATGACAAGCCGAATAACTTATGTAAAAGATCTTCATTTAGTTCATTCTTAGCACTAAACTGTACACACATTATTTGTACATTTTTGTAGCTAGGGGGCCCTGACAATGTTGCAGAAATAACTGGACGTCGTGGTATGCTAATAAGAGCTTCAGACGGGAAAGGCGTTGTTTATCAGTCGAGGAACGCGTGAGATAGCTTACTTATGATACTGCTTTACATTTTCTGGTTCAGCTAATCCCATGTATATTTACTGCTTGTAGGAAAGAAGTCTCAATGGAGTTGATCAATATGCATGAAAAGCAGCAATTCATAGATGGCAAGAAACTAATTGCAATTATATCTGAAGCGGGATCAGCTGGTGTTTCTCTACATGCTGACAGAAGGGCAAAAAACCAGGTTTTATGTTGCTCCACATTTTGCCTATCTGTTGCAACTTGCAACTATTCCTGAGGATTATCTATTGGAATGTACTCAAAACTGCTTAATTATAACTTTGCAGAGAAGAAGAGTACACATAACACTTGAACTTCCTTGGAGTGCAGACCGTGCAATACAGCAGTTTGGGAGAACCCATCGTTCTAATCAAACTTCTGCACCACAATATAGGTCTGCTATTTATTTGTATGAACAGTCAGGATTTCTTGTAGATCTGGCTTTTGATTCTGCAGTGTTTGCTGCTGAAGTTATTATTCGCTGTCCAGTACAAATTGTGACTAGAATGGAGATTTTTATGGTATTTTCTGCTTCTACATGAATACTTAGATCCAAACTGGATTTCTGTTCAGTTAGTGAAGGAAGCACCTGCTAAGGATATGTAGAACAGTTGTTGACTTGTCAATGTATTATATGTAGGTGTAGGATTCCTTTTAATAATAATTACTGCCGATGGCTGTCAGCTGGAAACTGGAACAACTAATGACTTGTCAATACATGATATGTAGGAGCATGGTTCTTGTGTCCGTTTTCCAAACCTGCTTAGGAATGGATATAAGCTTGTTTTGTAGGCCATCTGTTCGAGTTTAGATCATGAAGACACTGAAGAGGGGCATATGTTGCCTTCAGGAAAAAATGGTTAGGCAGGTTACAAATAATTTTGAAGCTTGTCTCACGAAGGGAGGTGTATTCTCCCTCCCAAATAATGATCTCAAAGTGAATATGGACTATCAGGGAGGTGTATTCTCCCTCCCAAATAATGATCTCAAAGTGAATCTGGACTATCATAGAGAAATGTACTTAGAGTTTATTTGTGCTACACCAGTTTATCAAGATTAGTTGATTGTAGCCTCAAGAATTTATTCGCACATTCTTATTACAATGTCCAGTCGGAAGGGAAGGAGTAATTGATTAATGATATGTACTCAACATAGTAATGTTACACTCAAATGTTGAGATAATCAAGCAAAGTGATTGTTTGATGTGGGGGAAAACACTGCTGTTATGCTAGTTTATATTGGTTGTCCAGGCTCAGGGCTCAGTGCTTGTTATGTCGATTGATTATTTTTCACATTGTTCATGTGGTCTGGATGGTACATTGGCTAGATAGATGGTTTATAATTTATATACTTAAAAACGAATTTGGAATCTCAATTGTAGGCTTCTTTTTACAAATCTCGGTGGTGAAAAGCGATTTGCATCTATTGTGGCAAAAAGACTAGAGTCTCTTGGAGCTTTAACACAAGGAGATCGCAGGTTTTTGTTGATTTCAATCAACTTTGTAATAAATCTCAGCCAAAACATTTCTGAGGCTAGATTTAAACTTTTGCAGGGCTGGACCTTCTCTGAGTGCTTTTAACTACGATAGCAATTATGGGAAAAAGGCGCTAACCATGATGTATAGGGGAATAATGAAGCAGGTTTATATAATTACACTTAATTTTATGATTGCTTTCCTTTTCATGCCTTATACACCATTCTAAGAGTTGGTTTCAAGGTGACCAGGATTCTTTTCCTGTTGTTCCTCCGGGGTGTTCTGACAATCAGGCTAGCATCCAAGAATTCATTAATGAAGCAAAAGCTGCTCTAGTATCGGTTGGAATTATCAGGGATGCTGTAGTATGTAAGTTTATCCAAAAAATCTAGATCCTTTTTCCCCACACCTAAGATTTTGTTCTTTTGTTGCTAAATGAATAACATTTGTAGGGACTGTTCTTTTTGGTTTCGGTTTATGGTTTTTAGTTGCGGCTTATAGTTTTTGTGCTGTGCATGAGAGAGAGTATGGAGTAACAGAAACTTGTATATGGTTTTGATCGATATAAATGAAGTCGCTATAGTGTGTACTACAATTAACTTGTATACTCCACCTTAAATAGACATTCCATTTGAAAGCTAGTTACTGTAGAAAAATCGAAAAACAGCTTTTAGAAGAGAAGCTGAAAATAAGAGGCCTGTATATGTGTGCATTTCCTGAAGCTGAAGGCGCTTATATTTGTTACCTAATTTTTTCATGTAAATGCTATCAATTTTTAGAGAAGAGAGATATTTTGCCATTCACAACTATATATATATATATATATATATATATATATATATATATATATATATATATATATATATATATATAGAGAGAGAGAGAGAGAGAGAGAGAGAGAGAATTAGTTAGGCCTCATGAGCCACATGGGTAGAGAGAGAGAGAGAGAGAGTTATACTACTAATATGTACATGACTCTTAACAACCCCCCTCAAATTCAAGGTGAGGAGGATCTGAATCACCGAGTTTGAGTAGATGAAGCCGATATTGTTCTCGAGTCTTGAGCCTTTGTGAAGAAGTCTACAACTTGAAGCTTTGAAGGCACATACTTGAGGTCAATGGTCCATTGTTGACAATGAGACCTTGTGAATGATGCATTAACACTGATGTGCTTAGTCAACTCATGTTTGACTGGTCCCTTACAATCTGAATGGTGCTGGTATTATCACAGAACAATGATGTAGAAGCATCACATGAGACACCAAGATCATCCAAGAGCCAACGAAGCCAGATAATATCTGAGGTAGTGGTGGCAAGGGCTCGAAGCTCAACCTTAACACTAGAACGTGACACTACATTTTGCTTCTTGGATTTCCAGGCAATGAGCGAGTTACCAAGAAATATGCAGTATCCAATGATAGAATGCCGATCAATAGGATCACTAGCCCAAGTGGAGTTAAGAGTAAGCTGAAGCTCTAGCTATCTCGAACTAGCATAGAATAGTTGTCTGGATCTAGTCCCTCTCAAATATCTCAACACACGAAGATGACCATAATAAATCGATGTGGGTGCACTAACAAACTGACTGCGAACATGCACATCATGAGCAATGTCTGGCCCGATGACAGTGAGGTAATCAAGATTCCCAACAAATCGACGATAGTGAGAAGGATCTGTCAATGGTACACAGTCTGTAGGACTTGGTACACAGTCTGTAGGACGAAGTTGCAGATGTAGTTCCATGGGTGTAGCAGTTGTGCAAGTATCAATCATACCGGATCCTGAACGTAGCGATGCTGAAGAGATAGTAGCCATCACCATCAAAATGAACCTCGATCCCCAAAAAACAGCTCAATGGTCCCAAATCTGACATCGGAAATTGTTTACTCAATTTCCTCTTGACAAATGCTACATAGTCAATGTCATTTCCTGTGATCAGCATATCATTTACATACAACAGAAGCAGAGTACGACAACGCTGAGAAGTGTGAGTGAACAAGGCAGGGTCATTTTTACTCGGAGAGAAACCAGTCGAATGAGGAGAG
Source organism: Bonia amplexicaulis (assembly GCA_036346245.1). Classification (NCBI taxonomy): domain Eukaryota; kingdom Viridiplantae; phylum Streptophyta; class Magnoliopsida; order Poales; family Poaceae; genus Bonia; species Bonia amplexicaulis. Next base: position 16,590,707 of record CM070745.1, on the reverse strand, counting down.
TATGAGCATTCTCAATGATGTGACGATGCTTACGCTCAGCAACACCATTCTGAGCATAAGAACTAGAACACGAGAGCTGAGGAAGTACTCAGAAGAAAGGAACCGACGGAAGGCTGATGAAAGATACTCCCTCCTAGGGCCAGAACGAAAAAACAAGAATGACTGAAGAGAACTGAGTATGAACCATGTGAGCAAAAGACCCATAGATGGAAATCAACTGCGAACGGTGTTTCATGAAGTAGGTCCAAGTGTATTGAGTGTGATCATCAATGAAGATGACAGTAACTATGACTACCCTTCGAAGCAAAAGGAGGACCCCAAACATTTGAATGAACCAAATCAAAAGGACGATCATATTTAGAAAAGCTAGAAGGGTATGGGAGTTGTATTTGCTTTCCAAGCCTACAACCATTGCACTGAAAATTGGTGTCTACAGAAATAGGACCAAGAACTCCTTGATGAATCAAGATATAAAGACGTGAGCCACAAAAGTGCTCCAAGTGATGATGCCATTTAGAAAAAGACTTGCAAACAGAAGTAGATGCAGGAGGAAGAGTAGATGGAGCAGGCGCAATACTAGAAGTGGAGGGTATAGGGAGACTCAAACCGATGAACATAGAGTCCTGAAAAACCTCTCTTATGATGGTCCATACCAATGACAACTTTTGTTTGACAATCTTGCACAAAGCAGGAGCTATCATCAAACCCAACAAAATAGTTCATATTTGCAAGCTGCCCAACAGAGATGAGATTCATGGAGAACATAGGCACAAGTGAGACATCTGAAACCACAAAGTGGGGTGGAAAGAGTCCCCTGATGAGTGACCTTTCATGGTGCGCCATCAGCTGTTTCAATCTTGATTCCGTCTACAGCAGGATGACATGATGTGAACTGAGATGCATTAGATGGCACATGGAAAGAGGCTCCTGAATCCAATACCCATGGGAGTGAAGCATCCGACACAAAACGTGATGGTGCAGTAAAGCCGGTAGATCCACCAGAAGAAGATTGCGATTGACCCAACTGGGCCTTAAGATTGCTCATCAGAGCCTGAATTTGACCAAACTGAGTTGCACAAGACTCCACAGCACTCGCAAAGAGCAGAAGAAGCAATAACACCATCACCTCGATGAGACAAAACACAAGATGGCCTCAGCTCAGAATGTAACTGGAAACACCGATATGTCTGATAACCCAAACTCTCACAGTGAGCAGATGATCTGATGCCAAAGATGACAGGGACCAAGAATTCTATCTACAAGAGAACAATCTGAGACCACCATAGCACAAGTGACACTATAACCACAACCACCAAGAACAAAGCAGTACAACAGTGCAACTCAAAACTCCAAGCATCAGAACGGACCACACTTGCACCAATCACACCAACACAGCAGTAGCAACAATATCAGTCAAGAGCAATACCAGTGCAAGATGTAGATGGCTGATGAGGTGTGCCCAAGGGCGGTGGTGGTGCGATCCAGATCGGATATGGAGGGCGTCGACCAAGAAGAGGTGAGCGGCTGCGGTAGTCCAAGAGGAGGATGGCGGCAGTGGTTCGAGCAGGAGAAGACCACCCTGAAAGGTGGTGTTGGCCCGATCCAGATCGGATATGGACGGCGGCGACCGAGAAGAGGTGGGCGGCGGTGGTTGTCGTGATCTCGGTGGCGGCGGCTCGATGCAGGAGAAGAGCAGCTCGGATGGCGGCGTCAGGTTTGAAGTAGAGCTGCCCAGATAACGGTGGCGGGCTTGGAGCAGAGCAGCCCGGATGGTTTCGGATTTGGCGAGGACGACGACCGGCAACGACAGATTTTGTGAGGATGATGACTGGCGGCGATGAATCACGTCGGATTCGAGAAAGGCGGTGATGAATCGAGTTGGATTCGAGAGAGGCCACGACGAAACCAAGTTGGCAACAAACGAAGAAAGGAAGAGAGGAAGAGGTGGCAGAGGAGCTCGTCGGAGAGACGGAGACTCGCTAGGGACGAGGTTAGCGGTGGCTATATTTTGGCTCTGATACCATGTCAATTTTAGAGAGGAGAGATATTTTTGCTATTCACACTATGTGTCTTATTCATTATAATAAGTTATATAGACACACACGCACACACAGAATTAGTTGGGCCACATGGGCTGAGAGAGAGAGAGAGAGAGCGGAGTTAGACTATTAATATGTACATGACTCTTAACAAATGTTAGCGTGATATTACTGTCTTTCATCTATTTGTTTTGGCATAATCCGTTTGAAAAATAGAAGGTTGGCCATCTGTCCTTGTATAGCAAGATTGTCATATTTGTTAATCTCGCATTTGTATTTGAGCTTGAAGTTATGCAGCATCTCTTATGTTGATGTACTCCTGACTAAAACGTTTAACAATTACAACTCATCAAGCTTGCAAATTAATCATAAATTTAAATTGCACCTGGCAAATATGATTTACAATTTGGATATGTCGTAGACTCGTAGTCTCTGTCTAGTTCAAGAAAAAGAAAATATGGCTCATTAAATGATTTTCTTCAGGCAATGGAAAAGATGCAGGGAAGCTTTCTGGTCGGATTGTCGATTCAGATATGCATGATGTTGCTCGTTTTCTTAACCGCCTTCTAGGATTGGCTCCCAACATCCAGAACAGGTGAGTTGTCATGAATGATGTCTCTCTAGATAGTTGGTTGGACTATACTAACACATTCTATGTGGCAGGCTGTTTGATCTTTTTACAAGTATACTTGATGTTGTCCTTCACAATGCACGAATAGAAGGGCAGCTGGATTCTGGAATTGTTGATATCAAAGCTAAGAATGTTGAAATGAAAGAATCACCCAAGGTAATACTTCTTTCTGATCTCATTTTTCTTTGCCAGCTCCTACTCCCATTAATCATAATGCAAGTTCTCCATGCAGACCGTTCACATTGATAGTTTGTCTGGTGCTTCAACAGTACTATTTACTTTCACCATTGATCGTGGAGTTACTTGGGAGGTAAGAAGACAAATTTGGAGCCAATATTTGTTTTTCCTTGAAAACTACTTGCCTACTTGCACATGGATTTAGTTGTATTGAAGTGCAATCCATGTTTGTTGTAAAACTGCAACTTTGATCATTTGTGCATGGTTTCTTTTGTGGACATGTGAATGTGTGAAGTCCGCAAAGGCAATGCTTGCTGAAAGACAGAAAGATGGTGCTGGTTCTTCCAGTGATGGATTTTATGAGTCCAGGAGGGAATGGATGGGGAGAAGACACTTCACTCTAGCTTTTGAAGGGTATGTTGTGGTTGGATGATCATGTGTTTATTCTTTGGTTCTTTTTATGAGCTATATGTTACATTGTTAAAAATTAAGCCCCTTCCGTAAATGGAGGGAGAAAAGTTAGAACTGTAGAAATTCAACATTCAATTAATATTGTGTAGGATATTCAGGAAAAGAGATTGAATTTGATCCTTCCTATACTTGCTGTGTTTTGGGATCCTGCAGGACGAATTAGCAAATGTGCAATTTTGGCATATTCTACAGATAAGCCAAAAGAGAATAAAAAGGTCGATAAAAAGAAATCAAAACCTTATTGTTTGTCTGGGAACTATGAACTATTTTTATTTAAAAAAGGAAATTTATTGGCAACTGAGGAAGGTTGAGATGATGTTTGAATATTTACTCAGTGACAAACATGCGTATATGATTCAGTGATTCATTTGAATATATATACAGTATGCTACTAGTTTTCCTTGTCTGTGAAAGAAAAATAATTGATGCGATCTGTTGACTTTAGCCTTTGTTCTTACTGTTTACAAACCAGCTCAACCGAAGGAATGTACAAAATAATTCGGCCTGCTATTGGTGAAGCATTAAGGTATTTTCTGTTCATCATTATAATTTTTCTGGCATAATTTTCGTGTGAAAATTTTAAACTGCATACAGCTTCATGAGTACCATCTGTAGCTATTAGCCTAGCAAGTATCATATCTTATGTAAAGGATGGCAATTCTATTTTTTTATTACCGCTCCATTTTACTTTTGCAGGGAGATGCCTTTAACTGAACTGAAAAGCAAGTACAGGAAGGTGTCATCAATAGACAAAGTTAGCAAAGGCTGGCTAGATGAATATGATGCTTCATCGAAGCAGGTAATATATAATCTATGTTGCCTGGATACGCCGATACGGATACGTGATACGTCGATACACCATTTCCCCAGAAACACACCAACAAGGCGATACATCTATATGTATAATTTAATTTAATTCCAAAAATATACAAATTACTGATGGCCTATGAGACATGGGAATACCTTAATATTGATGAAGGTTGAAGCCAAATCTAATATAGTGCATACTCCATGCTGTTGGCTGCCACCGCCAAGAATGAGATTGTAAACAGACATTAGACATCTCAAAATTTATATAAATAACATAGTAACAAATACAACATGTCTTACATTATATGTGCATCCCAAGCACTCCAATATTCCATCATTCCCTTTCTCCAAAGTCCAAAGTCCACAACCAGTTCGCAGCAAAATAGAAAAGCAAATACGCGGCTCCTCCTCGGTCCAAGAGGCGGTGGCACCGTGGAGGAGAGGTGGCGGTGTTGGTCAAGGGAGGGGAGGGGCGAAGCGCTGCCGAACTGAGGCGAAGGAGCCGTGGGTCAGGTGGGCAGCGACGGAGCAGAGGGGAGAAGATGGCGCAGCGGCGGAATAGGGCGAGGGATGCGGCGGCGGCACCCTCCTTAATCCCTGACGGTGCGCGGCGACGGAAGGCGGAGGTTAGGGCTTGGAGCACGGCGGGCCATGATGAAAGAGCTGCCGCGGCGGAGGCGATGCACAGTGGCGGGAGACCGTGGCGCACGACAGGGTGGAGGGCGACGGTGCGCGGTAGGCGGACGCGAAGGCCAGGACAGATCTCCAGCAAAGAAGATGCCGTCGCCACCTCCACTTCGTTGTCGTTCGATCCCGCCTCTCCCACAGCTAATCCACCTCACCGCCGGTTGATCTCACCTCCCTCGCCGTTGAATCTTTATCGCCCTCGCTCGATCCAGCTTCCATTGTCGTCGAATCACCGTGGCATGGAAGGTGCCATCGATGGAGCCGCGCCACCTCCCTCGCGGTTGATGCTCGCCGCCGGGCGTAGGGGCAACTGGGAGCTCGGGAAGGGAAGGGGAGTGGCGGCCAGATGTGGGGAGTGGTCGGGCGTGAGGGTGAGGATATTTGGGAGCATGGGGGTGGTAGCGTGAGGCATGCGGGGTTTTTACGGGTTGAGAGGTTTCGGGGAAGTATCCACCAAGTATCGGGAATTATTTTCTTTTTTTGAAAAACACGAAATTCACCAATATGGGCAGGATATGTATCTGGCTGTATCCGTATCCGATACGGTATCCGATACTGATACGCTGATTTTCGGAAGTATCTGTGCAACATAGTATATATATATACATGGTTATTAAGGCGATGCAGCGAGGTGCGGCGCCTCACCACCTTCACACAACAATATCGCTTATAGCGCGCGGCGTGGCGACGCCATATGACGTGCGGCATGGCGACGCTATACACACATCTTAACTTAGTTTGGTAAATGTAGTAGAACATACATACCTTGATTTTGTCTATTCTTGAGCTCATGTAGCACCATCATCTACCAATGTACTCATGTAGCACCATCATCTACCAATGTACTTTCTCCTATATAGCACCTATCCCTTTGTAACTTGCAAGCTGTAACATGTAGCTTGTTACAATACATTACAACGATGCATATTTGATATTACATTTAATTGAGTAAATATGGATTGAATGACATACCTTGTTCATACTTGATAATATGCCATGTCTTCTCGTAATCCACGAGCTATATGAAAATGGGTCAATATGAAATGAATAACTAAAAATTAAAATATATAATTACATGAACAATGAGCAACATGACAATTGACAAACATGACATAACCAACATAAGTCCACAGTCCACAAGCATAAAGTCATAATTTATAAGTTCACAACAATAACATAAATGCAACTCTCATCTCACAAAAGTCATCCAAGTCCAACTCTCTCATCTCTCAAAAGTCATCCAACTCAAACTCATCTAAATTGGTAGATGCTACAATGTTATTCCCATCACCATGTTGGATAGCATCGATTGGATCTTCACCATAATCATCCACATCATCGTCATCAAGCATGATCTCTTCTTCCTCTTCTTCATTGCCCGAGTGTGGCTCATCTTCTTCAGCCATCCTTGATGTATATCTCACACGCCGAGTGTAGGTCAAAGACTCACCATGAGCCCTCCTAGGAAGATTACGACCTTAAAGCTCGCGTGATGCACCAATGGCTTCATCAACATGGTCCCACGTAAGGTCACACCCACGAGCACCTTGAGGTGGTTCGGCCATTGGGTCAACTTATTCATTGCCCCAATCAAACTCTTCTATGACTAAAGGGTCATAACTTTTGCAACTTTCCTCACACCGCTTTTGAAATCTACTTGTCATCTTTCGGTTGTATGCAACATAGACCAAATCATTCAATTTCTTATCCTCTAACCGGTTCCTTTTCTTGGTATGGATCTACAAATGATCAAAGTAAGCAAAAAATTAATAATATGTTTGCTGAAATTTTGCTAAAAAAATTAATCAACTTGACTTACAAATTCAAATGCACTCCAATTTCGCTCACAACCGGATGATGAAGTACAAAGACTAACGATACACTTTGCAAATCTTTGTAGCTCAATGGCTCTATCTCCATATGAACGCCATCAATCAACTAAAATGACAAAATACATGTATGTATTAATATTATGACTTAAGACTAAAACTAACATACATGTTGAAATTTAATTGTTAAAACTTAAAACACTTACGAGGGATCCTTGAGTTGATGTTTTGGATTACCATTTTATTTGAAAAGACATCTCCGCGTTGGTCCTCATAAAGAATGCCTTGTTGATCGATCTTGTTTCTAAGATCCTCATCTTCTATCATTCTTGCAAGCACGTCAGTGAAGCAACCCCTTAACTCCCCAACATGTGCATCATCACCCTTCTTCTGGATGGCAAAGAATTTCCCTGGGTTCAAATAGAGGGCTGCCCCATACAGTGGGGGTGTCCATTTGTTTATCTCAACGCTCTTCTATAATTTTTATGATGCTCTTGAGCAAACCTTTCTTGTTTTAGGTAGGGAAGGCTGCATTGATCTTTTCTTTTGCTTGAGCCATGAATGCCGCAACCTCTGGCATGGCAGGCTTCTCATCACCATCAACCATCCTCAATACAACAAGTGGCTGTGTAGCTCTAAGGCAATCCTTAACTGAATTCTAAAACTCTCTAAAAAGCACAATGGTATACGCTTTTTTCCTAGCCTCCGTCTTTGCCAATTTGGTCATAGTCCAATCATTATCAGCAAATAGATACTTCAAAGCGTCTTTGTGCTTGTACAAACTCCGCAAAGTAAGCAATGCTGTGGCAAACCGAGTAGCTGCGGGACTTGCAAAATCCATCCCACCTGTCTTCTCCCTCATTGCACTAAGAAGCCTCTCATGCCTGTAAATAAAAGTGGTGACATGCCGGGCATGTGCAATGGGCTTCTTAAATTCCTTCAACTTACCTATGTCTTCCAACATAAGGTCTAAGTAATGTGTAGCACATAGGGTCCAAAAAAGTGTAGGAATTCTCTCCATGAGAATCTTGCCCGCTGCCTTATAATTAGCACCATTATCGGTGACAACTTGAACAATTTTATCCTTTCCAATGTTCATGATCCGCTTCTCTAGCAAATCAGCTAATATTATTGCATCATGTGCTTAACTTGATGCATCAACAGACTCCAAGAAGAAAGTCCTTTCTGGACTGTTGACAAGAAAGTTAATCAAATGTCGCCCCCTTCTATCTGTCCAACCATCCGACATGAGTGTGCAACCATATTGCTTCCACATCTCATGCTTCACCTTTGAATTATCTATCTCCTTAACCACCTCCTCAAGCAATGGCTCCCTTAGCTCATGGTAGCTGGGAAGTTTGTACCCAGAACCATACTGTGCAACGGCCTCCATAGCAATCTCGAATTGTCTTGAATTTGCGACATTAAATGGTATGCCACACTCATAAAAGAAATTGTCTATCTCCATGTTGACAACATGCCTTTCTTACTTGGTCCTCATGCTGGACTGAATGCTACTTTGAGAAGCCTCTTTAGCATATCTTTGCTCTACAACCTCTGTGGGTGTACGTCGAAGCATTGCGCCAATGGACTTCTTGGTCTCCTTTGCCATCTTTGGTGGTGGACCCTTGAACATCAAGGCAAATTGCTTTCTTTTGGCAGCTGTCCCTGAACTTGGCTGCATAACACTCCTAACAACATCTTGGAACTCCTGTGTTACATGATCTCCATCTTGTTCTCCTTCATCGTCATCTAGGAAGAGTGGCCTCTCCTCCCTCTTCTTTTTCATCAAAGCATCATGCATCTTTTGTGTGATTGCTGTGGTTGTTTTGGCATACTTTTGAACATCTCCAAACCCACCCACAAGATGCTCCTTGAGCCTCGTTATTCCTTCATGTACAATTTTTGCCACAAAGCGAACATTGCACCGAATCTCGGTTGCCAATTATTGGCCAAAACCCATACTTCCATCCCGGATCATTCGACTTTGCCCCCCGTTTAGGATCGGTCATTGGATCATACGAGGCGGCGTTAGAGCCCCCTGTGCTTTCAGTTGCCATTTGTGATATGTTGTGCTTCTGCATGTTGCAAACTAGCATTAGCATATGACTATGATTATTGATTGTAATTAGTAACTAGTATATAGCAGTACTGTAGTAGCCTACACATATAGCAATTATCATCATAATTGTATATATACCAAACCAACTATCAGAGAGTATATTCACTGTTCAGTAACTATTTACTCATTTATTGTTCTTCAGACTTTAGACGCCGCTTCCGATCGCAACGCAATACATAAAATCCATCGCCATTTGCCTGACGCCACCTCATTCGTGAATAGATGGAGGTCCGCTCGGACCGCTCCATTCACTGGCGACACCGAGAGGTCCGTGAACGACGGAGGCGAGTGGCGAGAGGAAACTCATCGGTGGAGGCGACGGAGAGCCGGCCGGCGAAGCAGGAGGCGGCGGCGGACCGGAGGAGGCGACGGCGGGCGAGCGGCGGTGGGCGAGGCGGCGGCGGATTCGGCGGCGGCGACGGCGGATCCGGTTGCGGCGACGACAGATCCGCCTGCGGCGATGACGGATCCGGCGACGGCGGGACTCTCTCCTCGCTTTTTCGCCCGGCTGCCAAAACCATAACCGTGAGTTTGACTGATACTACTCTCGAGTCTCGACTTTTAACACCCCCACCTCTATGGCGTCCGCCGAGCGGCGACTTACCGTCACAACGCCGCCATGACGACGCCACACCGCCATATCGCCGCCATGGCGGACAGGATACATCGCTTGAGATGGTTTGGACATCTCTAATGGATGTCTCCTGGGGCACCATACATAGTGATTTTAAGACGTACCGAGAACTTAAGAAGAGGCAGAGGTCGACCAAGACTGGCATAGGAGGAAACAGTTAAAAGATACTTAAGGGATTGAAATGTATCCAAAGAATCAGCTTTGGATTAGAGCGCGTGGAAGTTAGCGATCTACGTACCGGAACTATGGCATGAGAAGAAAGTTTAGGGACGGTGTTTTAGGCTTTCTGCTCAGATGACAGAATGTAGGCTTAGGGTTTTGACTTGTAGGTTTTATTAAAAGGCTCTCCTTTTTTGACTTGTTTGGGACAAAAGGCTTGTTGTTTTGCCCCTAGGTGGGTGGGGATTGAACCTAGGACCTCAGGCCCGTGCATCCCCACGCTGCACCACCCGGAAATTCTGTCATTCAGGTCCTAATGCAATTGTATGTGTTCATGTAAACTGTTGAAGCACATATTTTCATGGAAGTAGGGAACTTATCTGACTTACATGTTGGAATGGAACTCAATTCTATTCCAAGGGCCAAATGGAAAAAATATAGTCATGTACAAGGTATGGCAAGTAGCAGAAAACACCCTATACAAAGAACTAATGCACATATATACATATACTCCTAACATTACACACTTCAGACAGACGTGAAACTCTGCAAGTGGGTAAGAGTCGTTATATAGTGTTGGACTTACAAATTGTTTTACACTTAATTAATGGTTTTTTAGAAAAGATATTAATAGCCAGGTATTGATTTTGCAAATATTGAAAGGCATGGGCACAGGGCTGGAGTGCTTGAGCATGTTTTTGTGATTTAGTTCTTTATGTGAGCAGCATTGTGATGGCTACCCTCCAAAGGATCATGAGTGTCCCAGCATGCAAATCTCTGGAGGTTCTGTTTATATTGAATAATGAATAGTGATCTGTCTGTGGATACATTGTGTTTTATTCCTTTTTTAACTTCAGGATTAAGTTTGTTTTCCATACTCCCCTTACAATTGCCCCCCAATTTATTTTAAGGATGACCAAATGGCGGAGCTGCTTCTGTACCTTTACCCTCTTCTATGTGCATTACTTATGCAGTATCTTTTTACCTCATTTCAGTGTATGCATGGATCCAAATGCAAAGTTGGGAGCTACTGTACAGTAGGAAGAAGGTTGCAAGAGGTTAGCATTTTGGGTGGCCTCATACTTCCAGTTTGGGGTACAATAGAAAAGGCCCTAGCTAAACAGGTCCATTTCTGTCACTTATTCACAGGTCCTACCATTGCTAGTTATTCCTCTTGTGTTGAATGTCGCAATTCCTCTATATTCAGTGGGTTGATATGATTGTGGGTCTTGGCAACTTGCCTATTTATTTGTATTGGATCCCCTATGGTCTACTAGTTCCAAATAGATCTACAAATTACTTGTAGCACTGTATACCTTTAGGGTAGGGTAAAGGACTCCTCTTTGAGTATTGAAGGCACCCAGAAAATAATGGTGTTCAAAGAACAAAGCTAAGCAGAAAGTTTGTTGGATAAGCAATTAAGCAGGCAAATAGTCCATGTGCAGTTGTGATGACAAGAACTGTAGCAGCAGGACTACATGAGGCATTAGACAAAGTCACTAAGAGAGAGGACAAGTTTCATGTTAACAGGAGCTCCAATACCTGTAGAAACTGATATCATTGTCAGTACCAGGAGCCTTAGAACAAAGATGTAACACCTTGCTTATCAAAAACCCAGAATGTCACCCACAATTACAATTGCTACCAATTTAAACCATTATTTACACATTACTAACAGCTAGGTTTCAAATATAATTCCACAACGTAACCATAAACATATAAATTTTGGTAATACGGAAATCAGTAGTTGGCATTAAGATGAACCAATTGACAATAAACTGAATCAATAATAACTTTAACCAAAGGAAACTGACAAGTAGTGATAATATAAATCCATTAAGTGCTAAAGAGAATCATTATTCATCTAAGGATTTCATGGATGATAGGATTTATTTCAATGAATAAGCGACCACTAAGTGAAAGAAAGAACTATAAACTGCGAGATCAAATTGTGCTATATCCAGCCAATGCATGTCATCAACGAGGACATAAAAAATAAAGTAAGGGTGAGTCCACGACTCCGTAAGTACACAATAGAATAATAAATAAGGTAAACATCATAATAACTATTCATATCCATTCACCATTATCTCAATATCACATATTCATTCTCATCAAGTTATATACATATATCTCAGTATCACATTTCTCTTATCATGAATGCAATAGACATGCCTTTACTTCTTTTGCCTATACCGGTATAACAGAGTGATCACCCGTTGATGAACCACTCTTACCCTGTCCATTGTCATATAGGGTCTCAACTCCACTCCCGTGGTATATCTACTGAAATAGGTCTTCTTCAATCCTGTGGGTTGCCTACCGAAGTAGATCTTTCTTTACCCACTTCTGTAGATCGTTCATACAAAGCAGGCTCTAAAGGGTCACACAGGTTACATCTTTGCAACATTAATGCTCAACATGCAATGCAATGATTATATCTTTTATTAGTTAATTATCGACATTAACAATTTGATATAGTCATCATTTTTAACCATATCATCATCATTCTATCGTAAACATCATCATTCTACCATAAATATATGAGCATTATAAGAACAAGTATAATCATGTGAATCATCATGGCAAGTATTTATTTAAACATAATAGCAAGTTCAAAAAACTCGAATATCATTTTACCATGCACTTGCCTTCTCTATTTTCAAGGAACGGGTTGATTCGAAGATGATAATAAACCCGACGCTACTCTTACAGTAAACACCTAATCTCAATAACAAGCCACGGTAGTACAAGAACAACAATTCAACAACATCGGCACCTATACGTTTCCCAATTCCACATTACTCCCCTTTTACTGTGACAAGCCACTTGCTGTCCCGGTACTCAAAACTTTCGACTCCCAAGTCCTAACACGGCAGACCACATCAGTTTTGGAATCTACACAAAATTCTCTACAATTTCTTAGTTGGTCACAATTCCTGATTAGACCATTTAACACCTTGTTTTTAACCCAGAAGACAGTTCTGTTATCTTTTGGACAACATGCTTAACAATTTCATAACTATTAATTTTCACATGCAAATACAGTAAACCATAGCATTTTCAGAATCTACAGAAAGTTACCTACCTCTTTCTAGTTATGTCCAAAATTCAGTTCTGTCATCTACCAAATCAATTTAACAGATTCCCACGACTGCATCTTGCAGCAACCAATTTCTGAACATCAATCTTCCCAACATCATAACTTATGTTATACCCAACCAAATTTCGTGTTCTAAGTCTATGGAATCTTTAGATAATCATCTACAGTTTTCATGTAGAGCAAAAACCTTGGTTAATCCATTTAATAATTTTAATATACAATTTACCAAGATACTGCCAAAAGACAGCAACTCTCCAGAAAGCAGGTTTACGAAAATCATAACTCTTGATATAACCATTCAATTGACATGATTAAGCACTCTATACGAAGTTAATGAAATTACCTACAACTATCTAGTAAATGACATTTTCGTATTAAACCCAACAGTACTCGAAATCGCAATTGAAAATTATGGCAGACAAACCAATCTGCTAACCGAACCTCTGACGTGAAACTTGCTAAATCTCTCTAATCCTGACTCTAATCTCTACTAAAATTGACAAACCAGAGATGGAAGATCCGGGTCGTTACTTAGGTGAAGAACGCCAAAATCGCGATCCCCCCTCACCTTTTCTTCCCTTCTCCCACTTGAGTTTTTCCCTTGTCATTGCTCCTCTCTTTTCCTTTTGATCCCCCTGGCTTGGCGCACTGCAGACCATGCGGCAACAAATGCCAACAGCGAGTACGAGACGTGGCAACGCTCTTGCGTGCGCGTGCACTGGCGGGCGGCGGGCGCAAGCGCGCGGGCAACACTGGTGTGGCGTGCTGGAGTGCTGGCTAGGGAGCTTTTGACGGCGACACATCAAGCGCTGGAAACAAGAAAGGTGGCTAGGGTTTTTTTTTCTTTGGTTTGGCTACTTCCCCCACGGTCCCTTTTACCATGGCACGATTTTGATTCAGTTCCCAACTCCTCCTGTATGAATCATTCCCGGAAAACGACTTCAAAATTCCAAAGCATCTCGTTTTCACTTATCTTCTCTTCTCTAATTACGAATAGGTCCTCAAGAGGGTTATTTTTCGGAATATTACAAGAGAGGCCACATGAATGTCTCTTTCTTAATTTGACAAGTGGCCACAGGAATATCTCTTTCTTAATTTGACAAGTTCATCTTGGTGAGAAACAACATTAGAAAACCATGTTATGGATAACATTGGAGACTGGACATCATATCCTAAAAGAGTTATGTCTTTTCTGTTTATGGTTGAACGTCCCTTGAGAACTCAACTAGATCTTCTTGTCTAAGGGCAATAGTAGAAGCACAATATATCACAACAAAACTAAGTTGCAGTTTGATTTGTTGTTTGTGTATTTTTTATGCTTAGCTGAATAGTTGTACCATTGGAGTGATTGCTTGATGCTCATATGCTTTGCTGCTGTAATCGAACAGATTCGTCAAATTCACAAGAGAATACGTGTTGTCCGTTTAGAGACAACAAATGACAATCAGCGAATCGTTGGACTACTCATTCCAAATGCAGCAGTGGAGTCAGTACTAACAGGTTTGTTTCTGATTTCCTAGAATTCCTGTCATGTGATATTTATCGTGGTCAGTAGTCTATAATGGGGAGAATCAGTTGTTGTCATCAAACCAGAGTAAAATCACTATACTGTAGCAATTGTAAAGTCAGCTACTATTATATCATGGATTTTTGCTCGGGAAGTTGATTTCTTTGTCAGCATTTTCCAGTGAGGTTTCATTTAGTACTGGCCTACTGCAAACAGTATAATGTGTGCTAGTGCTGAACCTCTGCAATAAAAGTAAAACAATAAAGAAAAGGCAATGACATGATGGTGGACAAATCAGAAGGAACAGATAGAAGTTGAATAAGCTAGCACTATTTTCTTAAGAGTGCCTGGAATGCAAATGTTCTTTCCATGTCATCACTGTTAAGAGTATATGTGTCTTTTCCTATATATCTAGGGTTTGAGTCCTTGTAATCCATGTACTATTTATATGTTCCATGGGCTATTGCAATACAAGTAAGCATCCTTCGTATTAACATGGTATCAGAGTCTAGGTTCTCACCTTAGCTCCTCCGCCGCCACCGCTCCCGGGAGGAGTGTGCTCCACTCCCAGGGGTGGCCACCTCTTTCGGCCAGTGCTCATCTGCGCCGCGCCGCCACCAGAAGGCCTCCCCACCACCGCCAACCCCGGATCTGGCTGAGCTCGCCCGCACCGGGCCGCCGCCGCCTGGATTCGGTCGTGCCTCCTTCGCCAGCCATGCGGATCCAGCCTTATCCGGTCGTCTCCCGCCGCCGCGCCCGTCGGCGCCCGACCGCCTCGACCTCTTTTGCGCTCCATGCCGTCGGACTGCGCCAGATCCAGCCGCCTTTGGCTCGCGTTGGATCCAGCCGTCGGCGGCGGTCCGCGCCAGATCCAGCTCGCCTCCGACTAGCTCCGGCCTGGTCCGTGATGGATCCGGCCTCCCGCCCTCCCTACGCTGATCCGCCGCCACCCGCCGCCGCCACCCACCATGGATCCGGCTCCTCTCGGTCGCTGAGCCGGATCCGCCCTATCCGACCGCCGCCGCTTGGATCCGGAGCGCCGACGTTGCCTCGGCCGTCGCGCTGCTGCGGTATCCTAGCGCCGGATCGCCCACCGACGCCTCGCCATTGCTGCCGCCCCCAGCCGTTTGGCCGATTGGGAAAAGGCCGTTCAGTCGTTTGAGAAAGTAAAGGAAGAGGGAGTGAGGGGAGGAAAAGATGATGGGTATGGGGAGAAGAAATGAAAACAAAAAAGCAAGGGAGAAGAAATGACAATCATTTTGAGGTTTTTTTAGTCTTCCGTTCAAGTCCGTAGCTTCTCTTTCAGTTCATCAATGTCGTGTGAGCCCAAAAATTCCTTGTCAGTCAGCTGACTGCTCTACTATTCACGGTCCATTCTCTCGGATGAGTATGGTCATCTCATTCCTTTTGCATAGCCGCAGCTGCTACTATTCTCCTTCAGCCGCTGCAGATTGTAGAAGTTTTTATGATGCCGCCGCTTCTCTTTGAGCCGCCGCCTCGAGCTTCTAAGGCCGTCGTGTTTCTTCTGCACCGCGCCTCCGCTGCGCTTCTTGTGCACTGTGCCACCGTCGTCTTGGACTTCGATCTGCGCTGTTATGCTTATATCTCCCTCTTCGGCTTGATTTGACAGCTCTCTCTATTTGTGTCATCTTCCACATCCTCTTTGTCGTGTTACCACGGTCGACTTTGCTCCCGCTTACCTCTACTTTCCCATCTCTTGCACTTTGTGTTTTCTGGGTTGTTGCACGATTCCGGATGGTTGGTACTCGACACAATTTTTCAAGAGCAGCACGCTATGACGACAATTTCAAGACTCGGACTTTGGATCTTCCCTATTTTAGTGTCAACCTTTTCAAATGCAATGCTATTGTATATGTCTTGCATTTGAGAGGGGTGTTAAGGGTATATGTGTCCTTTCTTATATATCTAGGGTTTGAGTCCTTGTAGTCTATGTGCTATTTATATGCCCTATGGGCTATTGCAATACAAGTAAGCATCCTTCATGTTAACAATTACAACTTTGTTTTTGTAGATCTTAGATGTTGAAAACTCTATATGAATCCTTGTCACTTCCACTCCTGTCATGTATCAGCTCAATTCAAACCCGTGGTTTATTTCATGAGAATAGTAAAGCTTATGCTATCTTTTTCAGGTTTACAATGGGTCCAAGATGTTGTTGATTGACATGGAAAACTTTTTTTTGGACACATTCATATTGGTAGTGTTGTTCACTTTTCTGATGTTAGATGCAGAAGCTTTCAGAGGCGCGGCACATTTAATTTTGTTTCTATGGAGCCGGCAAGCTAATTTGTCTAATTTGATGTAGTTGTTAGCTTAGAAATTAGGCAGGTAAATACAAGCAACTTGTTTTGTATGTAAAATATGCAGTGTAACACCAGTGTTGTTTCTTGTCCTCTCTTGTTCTCCATTTGGTTTATATGTTGTATATTGTTATGTAAAGCAACTATAAGCTCACATGATCTCCAAAAAAGGCGCACCAAACCAAGATGGTGCCATATTGTTCCCTCCCTGGAATAGTTGCTTGTGCGTAGCCTAACAGCACATGGAAACTAAAAGATTGTCTATATTATTTCCTGTGCATAGATGTGCAAGATGCTACACCTCAGGACAAGACGTTTCCATCACTTTTGCATGATTGTGTTTATGTTGAACTGATATCCGTAATACATTTACTTGTTGAGTACTGTACTTGGATGGGAACTGTTATGACTGTTTCAAGTGGACGATGACGTTTTACATTGCCCTGTTGATTGTTTGGTGGGGTAAGCATGATAACTATGCTTTTTGAGGAATTTGTAAAGGTTGATTCCAGATAACCCTAGCTAAAACGCAAAGTCAGCCGTTGTGGAGTTGTTGATCTCTTTACCTGTTGACCCTTAGGCATCATTATATAATGACTACTTTGTATTGATTTTGGGTGATACGATTGGCTCCAGAAGAAAAAAAAAACAATAGAGTTATGCTAGAAGCTTCTGAATTGTTCTTGTGGAGGTCTTATTAAATGGATCACGAAATGGTCGTAAAGTAGGGCTCGTTCGTGGCTGCGATAACCAGACGAGGCGGTACAAGTAATTAATCGCGGCCGCAACCCATGATGCGCTACATCTGTTTCGCTGGCAAGTCAACTTGTTTCTTGATATGCTTAGCGGCTACGACCATAATTAAGCTAAGCTAGTGCCTCTTCGTTATCCATACGTGAGATTCCTCAGGTGACGTGTCAGGCGGCGGCCTTGACATGTTGGCCACTGGCTCCACTCCCGGGCAATCAAACAACGCACCCACCCACTCGCTGCTATCTCATCTGGTCACGTATCCATGGTGGCGACGCCACTACTGGGTCGATGTATTATGTGCGTCGACCAAGAGCACTTTCGCCGATAAGCGCTGGGGTTGTTCGGCGATGCCAACGTTCTGGGTGTTTGTTCGTTTCCAGTATTGATGTGGTCAGCAGCATCTTCGATTGACGTTTACCCCCCCAAGGCTAAGATTATCCCCGTGATCATGGGGCTGTTCGGTGTAGCTCGGAACCATGCAATGCGTGATCCTCAAAGATGATCTCGAAAGATGGTATACCAAGCATGATTCCCAATACCACCCATGGAGAGAGTCACCACCTATTGATTGACCTTGAACCATACCAGTACAAAGGCTCCATTCTATTCGGCGTGTATTTTAGTTGAAATGATACTATAGTGACTACTAATTTTTTCCCAAGTTATTTAGTTAAAGAAAAAATAAAGTAAAATGAGAAAAAAATAAAAACATCATTAGACTTCACGGATAATGCAAAGGAAAAATAAAAAATCATGTTAAGAAATTAACATATTTTAAATATCTTTTGACTTGTAAAAAAACTAGAAGTTAGAAGTGAGAAGGTAAAAGCTGTTTGGAGGGGGGGAAATCGAGTTCAGAGAGAGAGAGAGGGATGAGTTTGTACTGCTGAAATCTGAAACCACGCACGTTGCTGGTGCGACCTTTCCCCTCCCGTGAGGCCGCGCGTGACGGCTGACAGGTCAGCTACAAGCCACGGGCCGCTTCGCTTCACACCTCCGCGCACGTGTCCCCTGTCTCGCCATGTCTGAATCCTGGTGATCCTAGTATGCAAGTGG